>JAVCKT010013116.1:0-11414 GCA_032273925.1 Rhynchotus rufescens
AAGTCCAAACAGGTCTGGATAAAAAGAATGAAATGAGGATTTGAAATGAACTGTTCTGATCAGGAGTGAAAAATTGATTGTGTGTCTGTATATATATTTTTTGAAGGTAAAGTCAAGTTGGGCGGCAAACCCCACTTTTAATAAAAATGGATTTAATAAAGGTACATGCTAGAAATGAAAACAAGATTGCTGAATGACATTTTGACTGTAAGTAAGGTTAGTTTCATCTTCTTTTTCTTTCCCATTTCTTATTTTTATTTCTTTCTATTTTTTTTCTTTCTTTTTGTTTTTCTATCTTCCCCATTCCCTCTTTCTTCCCTCCCCTCTTCCCTTCTCCCTTCATCTTTCTTTTTTGGCGTCCTTTTCAATCCACAGAAATTGTTACTGACTTTGCAGTCATTTCTAGTTTTGTTTTCCAAAGTCTGTTCTCTTTGTTAAGCTTCTTTAGATATGTTGTAAGCTGTATGCAGAGCAGATATAACTTGATGTTTCTAAGTGCATGTATTACTATAATCCAATGATAAATCTCTTCAATGTTATTGTACCCTTAAAAGGTGGAATACCCAAAATCTAAGGACACCAAGGAAATGCATCTTGCAGGGATGGACAGGGACTAAATAGATCCTCTTTGAGGTTATATGTTATCTTACAAGACCAATCTGGACAAGAGTTCAATCAATGATTTCTCTTTCCTCTCCCATTCAAGTTTTACAGTGCATTTTTAATGTATTATAATTGCTTCAGAGTTTGTTCTGTGCTGAACATTTGTCCGCATTTCATTTATTTTCTATTATACTGCTTTCTTTCTCTGGAAAAAAAATATTTAAAAAAACAAATAATGTATAAATTCAGAATTATTGGGGAGTTAATTCCATTATCTTGGACCTATAAGTAAGAAATTTTGTTGTTCAGTTTTATTTTGTTTTGTTTTTAAGACAGTGGTTTCCAGAACCCATAACAACAGATTGTTGTTCATGTTTCTCTTCCTTTCCTTTCTGCATCCTGTGAAGCTATGGAAGTGTTCAGGAAGGGTGGCATAGAGAGGAAAAATACCTCCTTGATACTGAAGTCTAAAAGTAACCATTGCTATAATTTCCGCAGCCTATGGAGAAAGGTTGAGGTTTTACACTTTGCTAAAACAACTGGCAAGTATTTGAGGATTTAAAAGCACTATCAAGATTTTTAACAAGACATAATGTAGTGAAAGCTTCCACTTTTTCCCTCATCTACATATATGGACAGCTGATTCTTTTCTATAATATGACAGTGCTGCTAATTCATTCCATTTTTATTAAAACTGAATGCTTCTGGATTTATGTTTTCTTTCTGAGAAAAACTAATTTGTCTTTCTATAGCATAAAATTAATGTCCTTTGGGGCCATTCATTGAAGATTGCAGTGTTACTTGTTTTGTACTGGTGAAATAATAGCATCTGCTGTTTTAATCTCAGCTAAAAATTCTCTTGCATTTCTTGAGTGTTGTAAACTATAAACTTAGAAGGACTGTGCATCTTTTCGGTGTTTCATCTCTTCAGTGTTTTTGTCTATGCTATTTTGTCTGAATAACAGTATTATTCAGATGCTTGCAACAACAGCTTATGTGTTCACCTCTCTACCAGGTAAGTGTTCATATGCCTGGAAAGGGCTTTCCAAAAAGGCAGAGAAGTATGAGCACTCATTAGTGATTACCAGTCTATGATAATATACCAGGAAAGTAATCATTTAATCATTCTGGTAGGAAATGATCGGCATGATTCATAGGAGATGTAAATTGGTAGAGTGGTATTTAAATCAATGAAACTCTACTGGTACATGCCAGATGAGAATCAGGGCCCTTGTCTTTATCTGAATAATTTAATGCCAGGCTGACCAGACCACTGGAGAATACTCTTAGGAGAACAACCCTGTGTTGAAACTGAGGTGGAATATAGTCGCTAGTAATGTTAGATGGTATTTTGAAATCTTTTTTTCTCTATTGCCCTGTGAGTACACAGATCTTACATAAGTGGGGTTTAAGGACTGAAGTTGGTACAATGGCACATTTAGCAAACAAGCACAGCATGGAAAAATATTTAAAGTATTTTTTTACACAGTACTGTAAAAACAATCCAGTTTTTGATGATTTTTGAAAGCCAAGCATTTTATCTTTGCAGCTGAGAATAATACTATTCAGGGCTCTCTCTATCCTTATACATACCTAATCTGTTGTAAGCATCGTTGTTAGCATTTAATTAGAAAGGTGGATAAAAGTAGAAAATCACTGTGATTCATCTAGTTCTTCTCCCTGTTAATGACAGATTGTTCCCTATTGAACATACAAAGTGCCATTTCAAATTGTGGATACCTATCATTGTAAGGAAATTGTATAAACACAGTTGCAAGTCTTTTTTTTTTTTTAATGAAAGTATCTTAAATAAGAATTATGAAATTGCAAACTCTCCCTGGAACTACAACAAATGTTTCTTCTCATTTCATGCACCTCTGGGACTGTAGCACTGGAAAATGGATGCAAGAACCCATAAATTTGCCAGATGCTTGGTACAGAGTTTCTGGCATGTATTTAATCCCTCACTACTTTTATTCCTGAAAGGAGGGTAAAAAAAAGTCTGGGTAAATCGGAATTTGGTTTCATTTGAAGCATATTACTAAGCAAGTATATGCAGGTCTGTTCTTACAGTGCTTGCCAGAGGTGTTCAGCAAACTCGTGGCAATATATCGTGTGTGCAGATGTTACAAACATGGACCAGTGTGGAGTAGACATTGGACCAAATCATTTATTTTTATTAATTTATAACGGAAAGTCCTCTGCACTAAGTACGAGTAATGCTTCTAGAGGCAGTCCACTGTTTATGAAACATCCACACAATTTCAAGAAAATTCATATCAAATATGTGAAGTCGTATGGTTTTCTGTACTTTTTACATTGCTTTTACAAGAATGTAGTGTCAATATTTTGCATAACTGAGTTTAGAACTAAGATTTCAGGATATGTGGGTAGAATGATTTACTTCAAAAATCGAGCTAACAAGAAATTTAAGCTTTGGAATCTATTTACTAAGGCGGGAGAAATGAGACTAGAGGAGGGAAAGGAGAACAACTTCTCATGGACAGTCACTGCAATGAATTTTAATACTTCACATTAAGAGTTATAATTCTTTTAATCTGTGTAGCATGCTTCATTAAAAACTGTGAAAGTTGCTTACAAATTTTAAGTTTCACAAAGCCTTCTGGCACCAGATCAATATCACTAGAACTGGGAGATATGATTTCAGCATTCTTTACCCAAGTGGATACTTGCAATAACTAAAACTATTTATAAATTTGATTTATGTTCAGAGAATAACTTTGACCAAAATGAAGCTGGAAACTTCAGCAAGATGAGACTTGATGAGTCAAGTCTCATCAATGTCAAGATAACATGGATGGTCAAGATCAGTCATCAATTTTACACTTTGTCTCGGGAATTTTTTAGAAAAGATATTCTTTGATTAAAAGATATTACCTTTTTCCTCCTAGTTTTTTGATTGACCACCAAAACATAATTTCTTGTTTCTTTTAGGTCTACTTACCATAGCCATATAAATGGTTAAGATGAATCTCCTCAAGACCACATTAATGCAGCTAATAGCATATTTTGGAATAAATTTCACACATTGTATTTGCTACTGCTCTACTTTAATTCTTTATGGAGTCCATGGTGGAGAAAGTAGAACTGAAAAATATGTTTAAGGATAATACTCAGAAGAGGTCATTAACAACTGCCTAAAAATGAAGGCGTAAGGGTAGGAAAAGATTGGAATGAACTGAAAGGCTGGTAACTCAGAAATGTTACGTTAATGGCTTCATTGGAAATGTCAGTTGAAATAATTGTATTATCCATGTGATGAAACATTTTGTTTAATAATTTTAAGCCACATTATGCTAAGTGGAATTTATAATAATGAGACAGGCCATTTTCTCACTGCTTTGACTTGTGTACTGAGAGGGTTTTCTAGGTATGGATCTCTCTTCTTCCCCATCAGAAAGGAGTCATCCTGTAGTGGGATCTGTTAAAGGTTTTGTAGAGAGTAGGGAAACAACAGACAAATAGCTTTTTTCAGATAAAGGAACAATGATATTTGAGAAAGAAAATAATGCTACAGCATCAGCTGAAATGAACAATTTTAGAAAACAATCCAGTAACAAGCAGTATCTTTTACAACTTAAATCATCATCATAGCAAATATGGATGCTTTAAAATATTTTTTCCTCTTGTAAAGGAAAGAGAATTATCCAGGGAAGAGATGATTATGGCATATACCCCCAAAGGCCACCAAAATGTGGTTATTTGGGGATTTTGCTATTTTTTTTTTTTCTCATGGATTCTCATAAAAGCAAAACAACTCCTTTGCAAGTGATGACTTAGTACCTGTATGCATGGAAACTTTGACCCTATTCTTCTGTCCATGGAAAAATAGAAGGTACTTCCTGAGCCCAGAAACATGGGATTGGTTTCCATCTGCTGAGATCTCTCTGGAGAGTCTCAGCCGGCCTCAGCATCCCATGAGAAAGGTGCCTCGCAATCCGGATCCAAACCATAAAGGGCTTTATTGGCATATGCCAGCGTCTTCAAAGACTTCCTTATCTTCCTTTCCTGAGATGCATCTTGCTCCTCGGTGGGTCTGAGCGTGTGCATTGCAGCACCCTCGAACACACGTACACCCCTCCGAACCCAGGCACGCACCTGTGGGCGCTTTCACTCGCTCCTCTTTTGGGGGCCTTCTCGGCGGGTGATTAAATATTAATTAGGCTTCTAATATAAGCAAGTGAGTTCACAGGCCCGAGTGCCACATAAATGATGCATGAGGTACCCGAAGGCTCAGCCTGGGAAGCTGATTGGCCACCTTGGATCTGTATAATTATGAAGTTTCATTATTAACAGTGGAAGCAGTGGAGAGATTTGCGTAGCTTGAGGGACTTTGAAAGCATAAGCTGTCTCATTAGGGAGAAGGGGAATAAGGCATAATATGCAAACTTGTTAGTAAAAAAAAAAAAAGAGCGAGAGGGGAAAAAATGAAATAAAAATTAAGCATAGCTCTTTAACAGAAGTAGTCCGTATGTATATAAATATTTCTTGGTGTGTAAAAAGGCTGCAATTCAAACAGGAGAGGTCTATGCTATAGCTATTTAACAGTTTTATTTGTTAGAGGTCTTGCTTAAAAGCTTTTGTTCTGAGTATAAGACAATCTTTAATATTTTACTGAAAAATCCACAGGTAGCTTAATGGCTTCTGCAAAGTGCGAGGTACGGAGGTGAAAGAGAATGAACACAGTCCAGGGTTCTTGCTAGAATGTGTGTTGTGCATGCAATTAAATCTCAAGGTCAAACAATTTACAGACAATTACTTTTCTAACATCTCCAGAAATGCCTGCTTACACGTCTTTAATTTTAAATGATACTGATATTCCAATTCTCCCCAAAGGTTAATGCTGACTAAATCCAGCTGTGACCTGACACGATGCGACAGCACAGTGCCTAATTATCCTCTGGATAGTCATTTACTTTAAACCATTAAAGAAATAGGCTGAGAGGAAGATTTAGGACCCAGAAAAAATGTTAGCCTGACTTCTTTCTTCTTGAGGATGGGATGGGCTGAAAAATAAAAATAAAATCGTGCTAAATGTTAGCCATTTGCTTTGATGGCAGAAAATTGTTCATCCCACTCTGTTTTTTTTTACAGGTTAAATTGCTAACTAGTTCATTTTATCCATTGCCTACGGCTGGCGCTAAATGTCAGTGACAAATTTTGTACTTGTCTCGAAGAATGAATTAAGTTATGCACAAAAGCTATAGTGCTCTTTTTAAGATGAGTGAATTGCAGAGGGAAAAAAGTTGCTCGTTTGAAAAAGGATTATTTCGATTAAAGGCCTTTTCTATTGTAATGGAAGACAGGTAGTGGTTTAAGATAATTCCGACAGTTACCTCCCACAGAGGCTGCAGTCCTTTACTAGAAATTTCTTTAAGAGCGCTTGTGTCAGATTATATACTGTGATTATTATCATAAGACCATTTGTGACAGTAAAGGGGGGGGACAATTACAGAAAATGGCAACTATTATTCATTAGCTAAGGTAGAGCTGGTCTTTCTTCAGGGAGGTCAGCATTCCATCACCATCGTGCAAACCTTTATAGGGTCTGTTGCAAAAGCAATTAAAAAAAGACAAGTATTCTCTGCCAAATGCTGGTAAGAAAGAACAGTTCGTTCTGCAATTTTTATTGCGAAGACCTGGCACAGACTTCACAATCCATCTGGATTTCAGTTGTCTGGCTCTGGTACCTCTCCACTGTCTCTGAGTGATTAAAGTATCTAAGAATGATTACTACCATCATAATGTTTTAAAGTCTCAACTAGTTTACCATCCATAGGCCAAGCCTAAGAGGGCTCTACATGTGCTTATTTTACTTAGTCTTATTTTCATACGCATTGTATCTATTTATTGAAAGTCCAAAGAGGTCTTAACTAGAATTTAAAGCTAGAATTTAGAGCCATGTCTGATGAAGTGGTCTTCCTTAGAAAACCAGCCTCTCTCACATCAGCGAGACATTATAACCAATATTCTCCTGTATTTATAGTGCCTAATTTGCTCAAAATTTAATTACTGCAACATGGAAATGATTATTTTTACTTTATTATTTGGATTATGGTAGTGCCTAGTAGCTCCAACTGTGATCAGGGCAGCATTGTGCTGTGCGCCGTACAAAAACACAGATTTGAAAGAAATGTGTTTAGTGGCACCCACAGGTTTTGGCAGATTCTTTTCTCCTCTCACTGTGTGCATAAATATTTTCACTGGTACCAGCTGTAGAGAGGGATATGGTAAATGCTAATCTCAGTGCAGTCATAGCAGTCGCAAATGAAAGTTAGGTCTATAATTTCAAAATGAAAGTGGGTTTTACATTACTGTCCTGATTTGCTCAACAATTCCCTCTTCTTTTCTCTATACACTCTTGCTTTCACACAGGGGGGTAAGATTTTGCTCCAAGAAAAAAACGAAAACACAGGTTATCACTTTTCTGGTGATAATACTACAGCTCCTGAAAGACAGTCTGGCTCTAAAAGTAAGAGGCTAGGATGCCTCTCATCTAACATAAAAAAATAAATGTAATATAAGTATACATAAGTATACATAATATATAAATGTAATGTATACATAAATATAAAAATATAAATAAATGTATACTTATATAAGTGTAACCCAGTCATCTTTACCCCTCTTTTAGTCAGAGGAAAGAAATGGATATTTCTCAGTACATTCTTTGTATATTTGTCATCTATTTTAGATTGAGATAAATTGCCCTCTGAAGTTACTTGGGTCACTGTTGATTGTAAACAGCGGCCAAACAAAGTCTGGGTTTTTTTTTTTTTTTTTTTTTTTTTTTTTTTTTGATTCCCACATTAGGGCACATGAATCATACCACGAGTAGTTTTCCTTAACTTCTCATCTCTGGCCTACCTTTCATGCTTGAAAAAATCTAAAAGAGCTCTCTAAACTTTTTATGCAGTATATTCAAGCTGCCTCTTTCATGTATCTTTTCCATTTGTAAACACCTACACTCTTGACTTTTGCTTTGATGAACCAGCCTGAGGACCTCAAGTCTCATATTTTAGACTTTTTTCTTTAGTTTTGGATCACTTATCTATCCATCTTCAGATTGTTTTTCTACACATGCTTTTGCCGGGTGAATAAGTGGATCGGATGCAGTATTATAATAGTGTTCTCATCAAAATTTGTATAAGGAAAGACTGCCGTTGTTTTGTAATATATGAGAATTTCTTTAACTATTAGTGCCACAGTACTATGTGAAGTAATTGTATTGAGATGGTTATTTGTAATTTCCTGTAATACTACTTTTCAAAAGTTTTTTTCCCCACATACCTTTTTCTTTGCATTTGACTGTATGAAAATGTATTTTGCTGAGCCGTGGCTGTTCAGCTAAGTGCTCTTCTGCAACATTTGCCTGCTCTTCTCACTATTTATTATCCTAACTGATCTCTCTGTGATCTGTTAACTTAGGTTCCAAAAAATGTGTATCATTATCAAGACCCATGTTGGCAGTTGGCCAACAACTGTTCATTGTGGCATCTGCTAAAACCAGAGCCACTTATTGATAATTTAACAAAAATTAGTGAGTGAATCAGATTTACAATGTTAGTTACACAAAATTAAGTATTTAGAGGGCAGTCTATCTCAGTGATTCCAGAGGAAAACTGTATCAAAATATGCCTTTAAACAAAGTGAACACCTTGTTGAGATAAACAAATCTTTGGATGTATAACTCTTCCAGTAGAAGAGGAAGGAAGAAGGTAAGTCACTTGTACCAGATAACAGTCATATTCCATAGACAGTATGCAAACTCTAGAATGGCTCTTCATAAACTAACTTGCTTTCTATTTACTGCTGAGAAAGTGTTGGCAACTTAGACTGGATATTGAGTTTTTAGATGGATAAAATGACATGGGAAGAATGTCAACCCATGCTTGTTGTTTGAAAAGGTATTTTTACACTTACTGTTGTTTTTGTTTGACAGTGAGGAGATTGGTATTTAAGAAGATGTCAAGGTCAAACTGTCAAACATACTAAAATTATGTTCAATAGTATAGAGTAGTAGGAACCTTTACTTTTCTTGTTTATTTCTAGAAAGGAATCATAGAAAGTATTTTTTTTTTTTATTATGACCTTTTACACATTCTCACTATTGGAGGACTTTCTGCTGAACTTGTTTATAATTCCTGGGATAAGTATGTATAGTTTCTGATTCAGAAATTCTTCCTTTTTTAGAGCACTTCCTGAAGTGGAAAAAGACATACTCATTGAGAAAATCTTTCATCACTTTAAGAAGTGTATCATCGAGAACTGTCTTCCTAGTTTCATTATTTCATAAAATAAATACAGAAGAACTTGCAAATTGCTGATGAGTGTGGATATGCTTTGGTAACAAAGAAGAAATGACTTTCAAAATATTCAAATTATTTCCAGTGGATACATTTCAACTAATTTTTGTGAGTGCTAAAGGAATGCATATATGTATTTAGTACCAAGAAATGCAGCACGTCTCATATCTTTTTTTTTTTTTCAGCATAAATGCATAGACTGAAATAATAGCTCTCACTAATTCTACTTAATAATTTATTTTTTGAGCATTCATGTAAAAATCAATGGGAACTTCAAGGAAAGAGTTAGTACTTTATGTGCAAGTAAGGGTAGCAAAATATGCACCTCACAGACTACACCGAGAAACATACACAATGTAAACCCATATCTCTCAGATAAAATATAGGAACTAATTAAGTGGGCACAACACAAGAAATGATAGGTAGAAAAAATGGAGTAAAATTTAAATCATCCAGGTAAAAACTGTTAATATAACTAGGTAGCAAATTTATTTATTTGTATTGGGAATGAGCTGGGGTGTTAGGAATAATATAGATGTTCCTGCCACAGGCTTTCTTGTAGCTAGAAGATATTAGTAATCTCAGATTTCCATTTTTTTAATTGAGTTTGTTTCTTTCAGTTTAGTTCTTTCTTATATCAGACATATCCCCATAGTGATAGACACTACTTTTTTTTTTTTTTTTGGACAAATGGAAGAGAAATGCTCAAGAAATACTCAAGTTTTTCCTTAATAATACTAATTAATTTTACATTTTCAGAGTACCTTTCCTATGACTTCTTTACCAGCCCACTCCTTCTTAGGGCAACTCAGGATCCACTTGTATCTGATTTATTTTTCATTGGTGCATTCTCTGAGGAAACTTTAAAGCCCCTGCTTAGAGTCTTTGTCATGTGTGAGCAAAGTTTGGTCTTGTTTTTAATTTAACCTCTACCTGGCAATGTTCTTGGTGTAACAGTTGTAGAGTGCACTGAGCTGGAGGGACCTTGGTCTGTTCTACCTTTTTCATAGTCTATTTTAATTCTGTAGTGCAGAGCCTTTGCTCCAGAGACAAACATAAGTTTGGTTTTCTATAAGTATGTCAGAAGGATTTCATAATCTTCTGTATTCAAGCTGTGATGGCCATTCTGCAAAGAAATGGCCAAGCCTGAAATCATCCTAAGCTTACACCAAGGTTTTCATTGCTGCTTTGTTAACATAAGAGTTCATGATTCTGAATTTCTTAAGTTTCACAGTAGGAGAATTTATTTTTTTTTATTTTTTATCTATGTTATATTTTTATATTTTCATTAATTTATTATTTTTGTATTCTGAGATATGAAAAAAACCAAGTTGTTTATTCAGAAGTTTTTGGTGAAAAAAAACTCTGGAAGGATGATGAAAGGCAAGCTATCATTGCCTTACTATTTTTTTTTCCATTATTTCAGATTCAGTACACCCAGGAAAGGACACAATTGGACACAACTGGATGTGTTTGGCAGAGGTTCCTGACAGAAGCAGTATACATGAAAGAACAAAGATTAGTTTCGTTTGACTTTTTAAAAATGTTGTCTTGGCGTTTGAAATGCTCTGAAGCTAAGGGCATTGCGTAGATAGAAACTGTATTATGCTTTGGTGCTTATCAAATCCTCCTCATCTACTGCACCACCCCCATAAATCCACTGCAGCTTTTATTATGCAGGGGTGGGAAGGTGGGCCGAATGGAGTGAAAGCTACAGAATGATTTAACACTGTGGGAACTTAATCAATAAGGCTGTTGCAGCGAACTCCCAGGAAAGAGTGTTGTTTTCCATCCAGATGATAATGAGGCCGACTAGCAGCAACCTCAGGAGGAGGAAAGCTGGAGCAGGGATGCTGTGCCGCAGCTCTGCTAGTTTCTAATTAATAATTTGAGGCCAACGGGACACCTTTTGGCCCCTCTGCTACTTGTAGATTCTTTGTGGCTTGTCCCACATGTCTCTTTCATGACTGGCAGTTACTCTGTGCTGAGGTACATTCTGGAAGTTTAGCCAAATTTAACAAGTAGGATGCTAAAAATCCAAGTTTACTTCTCACCCCTCCTCCGTCTCTGTTTTTTCTTGGCATTAGCTTGTTAGTGCATTTTTATATTCTTATACAGCATTTGGTCTCTTCCAGGTTTTATTAAGGACTAGGTAGTGGGATGGAGTAATTACACTGTGCTTCAAAAAAATGTAGAGGGAAAATTTGTTAGTATACTACAAAAATATAATTGCATCCCAATCTCAGACAACTGAACTTATGTTGATGTTTGACATTTGCAGTCTGACAAAAAAACATCAGAAGTCAACCTGGATAACTGCATAAACATGACTAATATTTGTGATGTGCAAATTTAGATAATGATAAGAGGTTTTGGCTTAAAGAGATTCAGAATGCTTGTTTCGTGTCAGTTTTATTCATTGATTTTTCTCACCTTTATCTGCAGTCCAAGTAGTTGTAAATACAAAATAGAACAGGGATGCAC
>JAVCKT010013116.1:20145-36931 GCA_032273925.1 Rhynchotus rufescens
CACGTGATAAAAATTACTGTTTGTTGCTCAATTACTGAGTGAGTACATTTTGCTAAGTGGGCTGACAGGCAAGTTGCTGTTAAGTCCCTGTGCTCAGTTCACAGGTGGAATAGCATTCTTGAATCAGGCTGATCTTTCTTGTATTCACATGCAACATGCTCTTTAGACCACTCAGAGTTAGGAATGCCTAAGGTCAATGCCTTTCTGGTGGTATCTGGGCATAAAACATAAAGTTCCTATAAAACATTAGAGTATGCAAGCTTTGAAGAGGAGCCATCTCCAAATCAATGTCCTTGGGTTAATGTCCATAGCCAACAGCATCCTTCAAACCCCAGCCTTTGCTCTCAAACTTTTCTCACCTTTCTGATTTGCAATTGACAGATATTTCTTCTTATCTGCTTATTTAATAGAAAATAATATATAGAAACAATCCTCTTCCAAAAGCTTATGTCTACAGACTAGTCTGTAAGGTCTTGGAAAACATGCTATTACTTATTTGCATTATGCTAGCTCGTAGAATTTCCAAGGGCAGCCCATGAGCCTGGAAACTTGTGACCCTCAAACTTCTAGGAGTGCCTATAGAAAGCCAGACACTTGTGCTTCACCAGTAACCTTTGAGAAGACAAAGCTTAAAAAAAAAAAAAAAGTGCACTTGAAGTAGAAGGGAGGGTTATGTTTTATGTCAATTTAGTTCAAAAAAACAAAAAACTCAGAAGGACTTGTCTGAAGTAGTTAGGAAAACTGATGCACTATAACAACCATGGACAGTGCTTCTCCCCACTTAATATAGACAGCATTGATTAGTTGGGTGTAGTATGGTAGTGTGTGTGTGTCAAGTAGGTACAAAATGGCTATTCTCATGAGAAAATTGCATGCAGTCTTAGCACATCATAAGCTGTCTTGTGTTAACACAAATTGCCTCATTCTTGAAATGGAAAGTGACTGGGAGAGCTATAGAGATGTTTGTGTATTCTGAACTATGCCCATATTCTGGGGGGGAAAGAAAGAATTACAAAATTCCTCTGTCCTCTACTTTGCAAAGTATTTTGCTGAGGAGAATACAGACAAGCATTGTGTTGGGAGAAAAAATGTATTTTTATTTGCTTGCGTACTTGAATGAATAAAATGAAAATATTCTATACAACGGTAGTGAGATTCCTCTTGTAAAAATAATCCATATAAGTTTAAAAATAAGCCATTTGAGTTGCTATAATGCAAAAAAAAAATTATTGAAGCATGAATAAAATGTTTTATTGTGCTTTTATAACCAAGAAAACTGCCCAAGGGGCAGCTTGGCACTCTTCAGATCAAGTTGTTTCTGCCTATTAAAAAAAAAAGATTCTAAGTTGAGAAATATATTTTCAATTACAGGGACTTGAGGACAATTTATGGAAAAAAATCAACTGTAGTTATGATGGTTTGGCCATAATGCTATAATTACTGTCCAGTGAAAGAAAACTTTGTACCTTCCCCAGATATACATTGCACTCTATTTTCAGCAAGTGTGCTTTTTATTTTCTTATGTTCAATGTTCACATTTGTTTCCTAATGCCAAGTAAGTTAATACTTTTTTAAAGACCTTAAAGACATGTTTTTCAGCTGAAACAAGAGTTGAAAGTACATTATGTTCAGAACAAATCAGTGTTTTCTGTACTGTGTCAGCAGCTAAGTTGAGAATTTGATAGTTTCTTTTTCCCCTTTGTACTATTAATTGCTTTTAGGTATTTCTGAAAAGTGCAAGTGCCTCACTAGGGACAATTTTCCTATTTGAATGAAGTTTAAGTACTATATTAAGCTTTCTTACTGTACAACGATATGTGAACTTAACAAAAATATTTAGGAATGTGAGACAGGAATGGGTTGCAGTGGCCGAGCATGCAGGGAGAAAAAGCAAATTTATTTGCTGCTCCCTGCAATCATATGCACTGTAATCTGGCCGCTCCATTAATTGCTTTCCAACACTGTTATAAAAATATAGTAGTTCATATATTAATGGATCAGAGGAATGATACTGCAACCAGAAACTCCTTAGTCTACCAGGAAGGTGGACCAACAGAGCCACCTGAAAGTTTTTCGATACTAGAGCAGTTTTCTGCTCTATTTTCAGCATTATCAACTGATATTCAGGTTATCAGCAAGTGCTGCTTAATGTTTCCTCTATAAGCCTTGCCTGACTGTGGCCTTCCAGTGAAAAGAGAGCAAAAGGGGAAACTCTGGAAGTTGTGTTCTGCATCAGGGAAGATGGGAAAAATTATTGCTGGTCCTTGCAGATGCCCAGAGAGGAATTATCTATGAATATGCAAAGATATCTGTCACAGATTGCAATTTCTAGTTCTGATAAACATTGCCTATACATATAATTCCTTCCATGAGATTTTTATACTGCATTTAGAGCTCTCATGACAAAGAAATCTTTATTTCTTAATAGTTAGAACTTTTTTTCCCAATTTTCATCTCTCTAATCTGTGATCTAAATGTTCTCAAAGCCTATTTTGTCTTACAGTGGTGTTATCCTTTGAGCCATTTCCTTTCCATAGTATTCACCCATTTTAAAGAACGCTGTAACATACACTTTCCTTGGCTAAGTAAACCAAAAATATAATAATCTTTCAGACATCATGAAAAGAATCATGAAATGTATAGTTAAAAAATATTTGTGGGCACAAAGCCTAAAATGTACTTAAAAGTAAGACTATTATCTGCAAAGATTTGTTTTGTATGTAATAACAGTCTACTCTCTTTTTATATGGTCTTGAAACTGTATTTGATGCCAATTCAGACAAGCACCATTTCCTTTAACACTCAGGACTTATGATTATGTTGTGCAGTTCCCATGCAGCTGTATACAAGGAAGATTCCTCTAAAAACTCTTAAGCACAGTGAATATTTTCTGGAAATTCACTGGGACTTTCAGGCTTACGTACATACAAAGCTGCTTCTTCAGGTCTTGTGTAACTAACTAGTGCTGACCAAATTGTTATTTAGAGAAACAGTGGAAGTGGAAAGCTTTCTCGTGATGACATGGGATTGATTTTCCCCCTCATGCCCCTGCTTTCTCCTAGTTTTTATTTCTTGTCTTTCCTATTTTCAAGTTGAATGCTAATCTTACTGAATATGGGTTGAAAAGGGTGTTTTACTTGGGTATTATTTATATATATATATATATAAAAATGATTGCAACTGTCCTCTGCAGGAGGCAAGCTGATGAAACATAGGTATTCACTTGTGTTCAGGTGTACACAACTGATACATCTGAAGTGGCAGTGATCAGTAATAGTTAACCTGTAACTTATTTGTATTAATCAAATGAAATAAGACATTCTTTTTTTTGGCTTGCTTTTCTTTTTCTATTGACTATGTTACTGCACAACCACTGCTTGATGGTTTCAGATATGTATCTCCTTATGTTTTCGGATTCTTACTATTAGAGGGAAAATTCAGTCTAGATAATAGGTCTGATATAATTTCTCTTTCATTGCGTGCTTTCAGCCTTTTCTGCTTGCCTTGTTCTAATGTATTTTAAGCAATGACCATGAAAAGAAAAATGTTCAACAAAAGTGGAAAAATTGTGTTGGCAGAAAATTGGCATTGTGGAGGTGGGTTTTTTCTTCTTTAATGCTTGCGTGTTTCAGATATTGTAAATCTGTTGCTTTAATATATAGTGTGGATCTCAGTGGTGGTAGACTATAAGGAAGTCACATTGATTGCTCAGATTTCCTAGCAAGTTAGTCTGATGTAAAAGCAGTTTTGTGTACTGTTTACTGGCTTTACACAAAGCTTAAAACTTATTTAAACAAACATCTGGAAGTGTAAACACTACACATGCTTCTGTATCTTCCAGTTAGGCTTCAGTGAAAGGAGGAAAACTTTCTGAAACCAAAGCTTTTCTGATGACCTATTTAAGTCATCTTGCAGTTCAACAGCATTTAAAAGATGATATATGGAAAAGATACATTGTTAAGAACAAACCCTAATGAGGTGTGGTGAGCCAGGAAAAAGGAGACAGGATCATAAAAGGTATTATCAGTCTTGCAGAATGAGTGAAAGAACCTTTTATACTGGGTTACAGGTCTTACAGTAAAGCTTTAGTAATGGGCTAATATACAAAGGATCGTCTCTGACAGCAGCTGATGATCTTCCTCTTTCCAATCCGCTGGGCTAAAACTTGTAAGTGGAATCTCTTCATGTTTGAGTATGAATGGTAATATAACTGGACAACTGGTGTTGATTTTAACTCTGTTTATGTAGTATTATTTTGTTAACATTACCTCTAGTTTCATAGCTCATTAAGCTATTCTGACGCTGAGAATAGCACAAATTATTATGAATTTCTACCTTAGAGCTTCCTTAGTACGGACACACTGTTTACATCTATTGCTAGTATGATTCCAAGCTAGCTAAGTATGAAGTGACAGGTCATCACAATACTGCCACTTTAGCAGTAGTTCTTGCAACTGCTCTTTGTTTCCCGTTAAAGTTTCATGCCCTTATATGAGACAGAGTATATATTCAAAGGAAATGAAGAGAAGGGAGTGCCTGTGCATATATGCACAATAGTGGTGCCAGTTTGCCAGCAGTGAGCCTGGAGGACGTGAGCCTGCCTGCTCCACCACTCACCCAGAAAGCTGCAGCACATTTCCCAGCACATGAGCTACATCCCGGAGCGCTCACGGGCAGGGCCATTTCTCCCTTCTTTTCCTGGTGTTTCTCCTTTTTGGATGCTGGCTCTATATATTTCCTGTGTTACCCTTGGGAGTGTGGAAAAAAGGCTTCTTTTTTTTTTTTTTTTTTTGTCTTATTTGTTTATATTCTCTGTATCATTTATTTCATTATGTTGCTAAAAACAAGGGAGTTTCTAGCTATTGTTAATATCTTACCTGCTTCAGTACAGCTGTTTTAATTTTACCCTATATCTATTAATAGAATTAAATCAAAAATGTCTGTTTTGATAATTTACTTTTTTTTTTTGCTTATTTTCTTCCTTCCTAATTGTATCAGAGATGAAACTTGAAGGGAAAAAAAAATATAAGAGGCTGATGGAAATGCATGGTGAGACACTGCAGCATGGCATTACCCCCTGGCCTACTGCTCCCTCCTCCTCTGCTCTCAGAACGGAGGTAATGGATGTGATTAGAGCTTATCACACCTTGCGGTAAAAGGCTACAGTTTGGGTAAGGACAATATCCATACCCATATGTAGGCCATCCCTTCAGGACGTGTGCTTTTTGATTCTGGACTATCTTGCCTATTATTGGCAAGAGGCCTTTATTAAAAGATTTTTTTTAAAGTCATTTGGCTGTTGTCATCACAAAATGAATGGACTATTATCAGCGATAAAGCAGCAACCTTTATCTTAACCTGAACAAATCTTTTCCCTCAAGTGTTTGTGTGCATCAGTCTGTTTTTTGAAAGACAGTTTTCATCAGTATGAAGTGCATTAGGCACTTGAGTTGTATGATTTCTGCTGGAAATTATGCTCTACACTCCTGTTCCTACCTGTATCCCATCTCCCTGGCTGGCTTTACTTTTTTATACACTTACACAGGGATAATTTTGGATACACTTTCTTGATTTGTTTCATTGCATGCTGAATATGATTTATTATTTTTGTGTGGCAAGGGGGACAAAGAATTGATTGCACCATAGAATTCTTTCTAAACATATTTTATATGATATTTTTGTAACTTTAATAGAACTGTATAATGTATTTTCCTAAAATACAGTGTATACTCATAAAATATAATGTTGATTTTATGGTGATATATTTCTCCACTGAACCACCTAAAAGGTTAAAAGATTTTAATTCTGATATTTTCTTTCTCTATGTGACATGTCGCTTCTGAGAGCTTAGTGCAGATTTGTTCTAATTCTGTATACTTAATTTGTCAGATCTTTTGCTTGTTTTTTGGTGTATTTTAGGCTAAGCTAGGGGTTAACTTCTTACAGAGATTCATTAAAAAGCAGCTGGGTTCTTTCTGAGGACAAGTGGAAAAATATTTTGGCCAAGACTGAAAAATTACACAAAATTGTGATTTTTTTTTCCTCCACTCCATCAACACTGTTATTTTCAAGTTTGAAATATTCAGACTTGAAATCTGGCAGAGGTTTGCCCTTGAGTTTCTGACATGATGTTCAACGGTTCAATAATGATCTCTCTGCATTTGGCTGACTTGTAGGGCTTTAAACAATAATACTTTACACTCGCACAAAGATTTATATGAAACAATGAAATTAATGTTCTAACAATATCCAAGTGGTACATTGTATGCGCCTAGACTTGAAGATTACATTTACCTCTAACCTTAGTGCAGTGAATTAATAAGTACTAAGGATAAGATCAATTAAGGACAAGAAAATGAAAATTGTTTTATATAGAGCTACCTCTTTTATGTTGATTTATGACCTTAAAAAATGTTAAGAAACAGTACTTGAAAGGTCACTCTGTATGTAGGACTGTAGAATATAATTGTAAGAGATCTTGCAATTTTCATCACTGAAATATATCAAATACCAGGTTCTGAAAAGTCTCTTGTTGTGTAGGGTTTTCTTTGGTTTTTGTGTTTTTTCCCTCTTTCCACAAAATCAAGGTATCATAACCAGAGTTGCTCCTACTGGTTAGTGCCTTTCATTGCAGTTGCTGGGCTAATTGTCTTTGCCTGGGCTAGCTGTGGTTGCAAGCACTTGGTAAATTTTGCATAATGTGGGATATTTTTGGTTGTAGCATACTTTATTACCAAGACTATAAAACAAAGTGAACTTGCATTGTGAGTGAGTTTGGGCTGCATAACTGAACAAACTTTCTTTGGCTGAATTTACATTTTAAGCGTCTTCCCCAAGTTTTGTTGCTGCTGCTAGCTAAGTTGCATACTTTTGTGACTGACATTTATTGCAAGTATGCTGTCTAATCTGTCACTCTGAATGTAGCTCTAAGATATCTCTAGCATGAAAATTTATGGTTAGAATAGTAGCACCCGTCATTAATCTCTAACTAAGCCTGACATAGTACAGATGTAGTCATTCGCTACAAAAATATTCCCTCTTCCTGAGGCCAGTAGTGAGATAATTATCTTGGGATATAGAGGATTTTATTGCCAAATAATTCTGAAGGATGAAAGTTGAACAGCGAACGCTAAGTATTTTACTAACTTATGGACATTGGTGCTATTTTTTCTACAGGAAGAACTAGATAGAGTAAGAAATTACTATATGGGAATATGTCAATGTTGTGGATGTAATACAGGGAGGCTCTTGTGAAGCTGCTCCTTCAGATGGAGGTGTCACAGCCCTAAGGCTACGTTAGCAGTCTCTGGGATTGGGACCTCCCATGTGCTTAACCAGGCAGGAGGGTGGACTTCCTAGGAGGTAGTGCTGCTACGAAGCCTTTCAGCACTATGACTAAGGACTTTTAAGGTCAGGGGAAAGGGTGAAAGTGAAGGAGATAAAAATAGGATGAGATTAAAAAAAAATGAAAATGGAAAAAGCAGAAATGGAAAGCTCAGGCTGACAGAGCAAGAGGCGACAACAGAATTCCCGTGGCCCTGTGATGGGTCAGTGTGGGCACTAGTACATTGTGAGGGGAAGGTACCAGGTACCAAACAGCTGCTCAGAGAAGGGAAAATTGCTTTGAATCTGAACCTAAGGCAGGACTCAAGCTGGCTGCCTAAGTCTGGCCCAAGACCTGGTGAAAGGAAATCTGGGTGCACGTGGTTGCTTACTGCTTCTCATTCCTGGCCTGAGCATTGCCCATATTGGGCCATCAGGCAACCACTCCCTTGGGCTCTGGATAAGGAAGGTAGTTCCCATTGCTCAGGGGTTGCCTTTCATAGGGATTGCAGGGCTGGGAGGTGGGCAGCTCATGCAGCAGGGGGAAATAAAGTGATTTGGAAGTGTCCAAGCCAAAAAAGGAAGAAAAAGGGAAGAGGGGAAAAAAAAAAGAGAGGTTGAAAAATGCTAATCTCTCTGCAGGTCAACCCTTGCACTATGATTTTATCCATTGCAATACTTTTCCTTTGCAAAACTATGCCAGAGGTCTAATGACATGTAATTTAATACGCCCTTCCGTCCGTAATACCAGATTGGGAAATGTGCTGATGGTTTGCTGATGCCTGCCTGCCTTTGCGCCAAAATCTGTGCTTTTTACCAGGTGCTGATGGTTCTGTGGTGAAAAGGGGAAAAATAAAGGAACTCCTGAAAAACCAAAAGAGTCATTCAGACTGCAGGAGGAAGTGACATGGAAGAAAAAGGCAGTAAAAAGCTCTTCCCTTCTCAAGAGAAAATAAAGTAAGAATATAGGAGATAACAGTGTTACCAGAGCTTGAAAGAGGTGTCCTAATATTATGGCTACCTGGAAACATGACTCTGCCTTTGAAATTCAGCTGGCTGTAGCAGGACTAGGGTAGCCTATATGCCAGAAGAAAGCCATAAAGCCATCCGTGCATCCTTAAAACAGTGGTAGTTGCTGGAGAGTCCTCCTGAGGCTATAAGTATTTTAGCTTGACCTAAAGAAACTTAGTGCTGGATTTTTATGTATGAACTCTCTCTATATATGAATATATATGTTTATATATATATGACTCTGTATGTTGGGAGGAGGATTGATTTTTCATTTCCTTAATCGTTTTTTACTCTTTTTTCCCTTGCAGCAGTTAGGCAGCCATTCAGGGTGTTCATCACTCCTAGGTGCATGACCAAGGGATGTGACTTCATCCTTTGTTGGGCCAAGAAAATGCAGAAATAGGGAAGTAGGAAATGGGCAAGTAGGAATATGAGTTACAGCAGAAACACCGATTCTTGCCTGCCCTAGTTGTCCAGGGCTTGCTTAATAGAGCAGGGTTTTCAGCATATGTGCCGGCAGTCTTTTAAAAAAGGAGACTCCTATCTCCTGTGAAATGGGAGCCAGTGAAGAAAAGAGTAAAGGGTCTTCTCTCATCTCCTTTTCCTTTCTTTAAGAGATCTGGCTATTGAACTGTAACACCAGCCACATGTGCATTAAAACTATAAAGTCTTTATGAATCTTTAATGAGGAAATGTTCATGCGCGTACTAAGTAGATGTTTTTAACAGAGACACCTCTGTTACTTTGAATTTTGTTTCCTTCCCCGTCCCCCTGACACCTTGCGGGCTCTGTTCTTCATTCCTTGCACATCTTGCTGCTCTTTGCTCACAAGGGTTGAGATAGATCACCTCCTTCCTCCTGCCAAATGCCCCTCAGAACACAACCACAGCCCTTTTTTTAAATCCCATTTGAACCTAGAATGCCCATAAATAGCGTCTCTTGCTTATTCACTGAGATTTTCAGGAACAGCTCGAAGAGATGTGTTGGAAGTGCAAGAAAAGGTAACGTTTGAGCAAGCAACCCGCTCTAAATTGAGTTGATGCTAGGTAGTCATATTATAATGTTGCATTATGTTTGCTGCTGTAATGAGGGAGTGGAAAAAAAAAAAAGCAGGCCTGGGTTCAGGGCAGGCAAAAGCAATGAGCCCAGTCACATCTTGAGAGGTCACCGAGATAACAGCAGCAAGGCTGTTTCCTGTTGACTCCACATGCAACCACAGTTAACGGCTTCATTGTTTTGGTTCAGCATTGGAAATAATAAAGGTCAATGCCATTAAAAATAGCATAGGGTAAAGAGCTGAACTTGCAGGAAAGCCTCTAAAGCTAGTAAAAGTAATTTAATTGGGAGTTACTTAGTTTAATGAAAAGGATATCTGTTCTGCTTACGGGGTTAACTGCTTGCTGAGTGCAGTCAGCAACTGCAGGACTGTGTAAAATCACATCCTTTTTACTAATTTATTTTTCTCGGGAAGTTTTTCATGCTCCATAGTGCATGCTTCAAAAAGTTATTCACCTTAAAATTTGCTTCTATCCTTAAGGAAAGGAAACTGAATAGTGAAGAGAGAAAATAATATACTTTGAAAGTCCAAAGAGCCCAACTTATAAGCACGGTGCTTTAAAGTTCTCATTTCTAGTATAGCAAAGGCATGTAACATGAGAGAAGATGAGAAATGGACCGTGCTTGTTTACTTTTTTAGTGATTTTGGGGAGGATTTGAATTACAGTAATAGCTTAGCCTGTCTAACTGAGCCCTGCTATAAAGATAGATTCACACAGAATGGTTGACGTTGGAAGGGACCTCTAGAGACCATCTAGACCAACCTAAGCTGTCACTATAAGCACAGCCTGTATGCCCTGCATGTGGTGGACCTCTTTCCTGCCCTGGAAATGGAGCTGTCCAGTACAGCAAGGTAGTGAGTTGCTGCAGTAGCTGCCAGCAGCTGCCTTCAAACTGTCCTGTCTCCCAAGGCCTATTTTATCCATCAACAATGATAAATTGGAATAAATGTTTGAAACTGGTTATTGCCACTGCTGAGCATGCAGGTCTGCAGCATGCTTCCTCTGTAAGTGTCCAGCCTCAAAAAAAGGGATACCAGGGATAAATGTCATGTTCCTGTAGGCAGCATGTTGAGCACATCTTTAAAATAGGGTGGGTGATCCACGGGAGCACCATTTGTCTTTTGAAGAATATGCTTGTCTCTAAACCAATTATATTCTTTATGATATCCTGTAGTATCTATTGAAGCAATGTTTAGAATTCAGGAAGCAACGGCTGCATTTGGTGTGGGATTGTGCTGCTGTGTTGAATCAAGATTAGGTGTCACCTAACACCTAAACAACTTGCAGGAGAGTCAACCTGGAACTGATACTAATCTTCTAGAGACTGTAGACTACAGACTGTTTCAATTCCCTTGCAGCAATTTGAAAGTCAGGAAGCATGAAGAAAACAAGAATCATTTTTTGGCACCAACCTGCCTTTAGCTGTATTTGGGACAGAGATTTTTTTTCCCTAATCTTGTCATAATCTGTACCAGTGTGCAGAAATGAGAGCATTTAATTTGTTCAGAAGTTTATTTTGCTGATCTTTATATAAAGCTTGAACTGATAAGGCTTGGATTTGCCAAGATTTAGAGAAATTGGTACTTTGCGTGAAGTTCCCATATTTATCCTTTATCTGTAAAAGGAGGATAAACACATGGAGCTCAGCATGTCACAACACGGACCATAGCTAAACAGCATGACACCACATAGTAATGTATTATGCCAGCTGGAACTCCTGGCAGACAACTTAATTCAGCCATCAAATTGTATCCGAGGTTAATAGTGGCAACAGCACCGGGCCATGCAGCTGCTGCTGTCCATGGAAATTTGTCATATGTCAGTAGGTTGCCTTTTAAATGTTTAGAAATGCCAGAGTTTGGTGTGTGACAAACCCTCCTGAGTGCCTGTTATGCCAGGTTGTTCGTAGAGCGTTTTACAAGGTAGTGAAATATAATCCAGATTTTCAGGAAAGGCTTAATCTTCCAAGTGGGCCAACACACAGGAATGAGAATTTCCTTTTAGCAGACTTCTGCGTTTTCTTTTGCCTAGTGCATATTTGGCCACCCAAGAGATAAAGCAGTTACTGTATGAGTAATAAAAGTAGCCTCATTTGCAGGTTTAAGGGGTTTTTCAATTTAAATATTTATTTTTGTTGCTACGCTCAACAGAAGGTTTTTGCACAGACAGTGTATTCTGGTTTTCTCACCTCATCACACATTTAATGTACAAGCTGTCTGCACTAAGGATATAAAGCTTGTGAAATCCTTCGTTATAGTGTAGAATAGTTGTAATTCTAAACATTTTCAGCTCAGTGGGTGGCTTTAAATCTGTCTTTTGCTTTCTTGTTAGTTATAAGTCACAGCTATGTTGATATTAACTTGTATGATATTAAGCCCTATATTTTGTTGTCCTTGCAGAAAGGTATTTGGATAGTTAACTGACCTAAATAGTTTCTCATCTGTGTATTTGCTCATATTACAGTGCGGTTTTATAAGGTGGAAATTTAAAAAATTTTAATAAGCTTCTCTCTTAAAAACTAATAAACTCTGGATTTTTCTTTAACAGTATAGTTGTCAAGCTCTGAATTCAAGGAAATAAAATTAGGAATTTATGATTACCTGTTTAAATAACTAAATGATGTCCTTATACTTTTATCCCATAAATTTTGATCAAACGAACTTTAAGAATGCCTGATTAAAACTTTGTTGCATATATATATAACCTGTAGTTAAAAGAATTTAATGTTACTTAATTAACATATGCAATATGTAGTAGTAATATATCATTAATTATTTAATATATTTATAATAATGGCTGCAGGTATTTAGTAGACTAGGTTCTTGTATGGATACATGTAAAATGCACTCACCTGGCATTCCTTCTTTCTGACTTCCTAAAAGAAACAAGATTTCTATTGAAAAAAATTGTTCATTCTGATGGTCATGCAGATAACACTTCCCAGAAATACCTAATATCAAAAGAATATTGTTGATTTCCTTTTTTTAACTTTGGTGAACGCTTTATCACAAGGAAATTTACCAAACTTAATAAATCACTTGTAGTTTTATTAAATTATTTTATTAACTGCACTTCTAGTCTAATTTATGGCAGCTATTGGGAAAGATGTGCACTTGCAAGCAAAGCCAACCTGCTGAGAAATGTACTGCATGTCCTGAGAGTGACTGAAGCACCTGGGAAGCATCTGGGCAAAAACACATTGGATAAATGAGTATTTATGAGTAAATTGTATGAAATCTTGAATTAGTTCCTAGTCAGCTATATGTATGCAGGCTCATAGAAGAGTGCTGGGGAAGTGTTTGTGAATGCATTTTGGATGAATGTGGACAAGGGTGCAGGTACCTTCTCCATGTGCCCAACCAGTCTCCCATGCCCTTCTAGGCACTCGCCTCCCTACTGGAGTCCCGGGAGAGAAGGGACTGATTAGAGCAAATAGAGGATTTATAATTGGAAAGGGGGCAATCAGCTAGTGTTACTACACATACTGATGAAGTTACCAGGTTCAGATATGTTTTGCAATTTAGCATCTTCCAGCCAGTATTCTATTGCTTTACTAGTCAACCTCAGTTTGGAAGTGATAGAAACAGAATTTTTCATAAATTAAGAAAAAGGAAGAAGGAAAAAACCTACAAGGTGAACTTCAAACTTGAACATGTTAACGAATAAAGAATTACCCCTCACCATTTTCCTGAAAAGCCATTAAAGTGGAAAAATGGAGCTTCTACTACAAATAAGATGAAGTGCCAGTTTATTTCTAACTTTTTTCTTTTGTTTTAATGCCAATTATAGAAACTGCTTAATTCCCTTGGGGAATATTTTTGTGTGGATACACTGAAGAACCGTGTAGCGTTCCTGTTAGTTTTTATTTGTATTAAAGTTCTGAATCTCAAAATGCTTCAAACATGTAGTTAAATATATAGAGATGGTCTTGCTTATATAACTTCATATATTATTTTTAATAATTTATGTGGGGAAACAGATTGATTTCTGTGCTCATTTTCTCAGTGTTATGAAATCTGTCATGTTCTTTTCCCTAAAGAAATAATTCTTTTGCTGTGTTGATGTACTTCCATCCCCTGAGAAAACTGCCTCTACTTGGAGAAAAAGAAAAGAAAAAAAAGTCTACTTAGAGTAAATGCTTAGTGCTTTGCAGAAAGCCTCTATAGAACAAAAAGCACCAAATATTGCTCTAAGTTATTCTCCCTGTCCCTATGTTTGAAACAGTATGATATTTTAGCGCTCATGGTAAGATAATAGTGCAACCTAGTCACTGGACTATGGCTTTATGTATAATGAAAATTGGTACTTTTAACATAAAAGATATTCTGTTTCCAGGTTTTTCAAAAAGTGCCAATCCAGACAGATCCTGTGAATATTTAAGTAGACCAAAAAATAGTTCTTTCTGCGCATTTTAATGATTTTCATGAGATTTTTTGTCAATTAAACTCTTTTTTATTCTTTGGGATTCTTGTGTTATATTTTGCTGATCTCTGTAAACATTCCTTATTTTAAACAAGGACAGTTTTGTTTATTCATTTTGTTTATTTTTACGACGTGTCTTCATTGCAGCTATGCATGTAGCTATGCAGCTTTGACAGCACAGAGTTCAGAGGATGCATGTTTGGTGTGGAGCAAAGATTGAGCTGATAATGTGTGCTGGATTTCTGTTGAAACTAGGAGTCCTCAGAAATATCATTCAGATCTGATAAATTTTCGGCAGAGTGACAGCCGAAAATAAATATACATTGAGATCAGTACTGCATGTGTGTTCTTCCACCTATCTGAAAGGCAGAGCCTTGGGAAGGATGGTGCAAAAGCATCTGACTTGAAGGAATTGCTGCTGTATATTAGCCTGGATTCTGACTTCCTTGCTCTGTAGGTTCTGTGTTCCCCTTAGGTCTGGATTACAGTGATTGTTCCCTGCTTGATGAGCCACACTGGTCAGTTGGATATTTGTAGAAAGAGGGCTAAGATGTGGTAAGCTGCTGAAACTCACCTCTTTCTAGAAGTGATGTTACTTGGCAGCTTTTCCTTGGGACATACGGTAATGAATGATAGCTCAAGAAATCTCAGATAGAGATCAAGCATGATTTTATTTCTATAATATTTCCTATCTTGCCTATCTGATTTTTCATGTGGGATGAAATTTCTCGTGTTTTCATAATCTTTTATTCAATTTGTAGATTTTACTACTAATGAGCTAACTCAAGGTTGAGACTTAGGTGTAATGATATAAGAGTTGCTGTTTCCTTAATTGTAACAGCTAATTAATGCAACATAACCATCATCTTCAATATTCCCTTATGGTCTATAATTTTTTTTTTAACTTGGTTGACCTAAGGCTGATGAGGAGAGTAAGTTCATTACTAGTCAAGGAGCAAGATTGCAGGATTTTTGTGTTTATGTATGTGTACCCATGTATGCGTGTTACACTTGCAGTACACAACAGCAGTGAAATAGCAGATGTTTGTGACCAAACGCTCGCTTAAAAAGCTTGAATTGACACACATTCCTTTACCAGCTAACCAGACTAGATTAAAACAGAAAAATAATCATATTTATGTAGAATTAGCTTATTAAAGCTATAAAAAGAGCAGGAGGGAAAGATAATCCAATTACTAGTTTAGATATCCTGTTTTACGGGCCTTATTGCTCTAGCAAGTCATACCAATGTCAACATAAAGCTGTAAGAAGTGATTTGACGCTTTTTAAAAATATATTTGAAATTCCACCAGTGTTTTATTTCTGTGAGAGCGGATTTATAGCTTTATAGCACTTAATATAGTTATATTCATTGTATGTCAAATACCATTGCCCCAGGTGTCATAGCTGGAGGTTGGATAGCTGCTTGGAATACTTTAGAAGTGAAAAAAGCTTCAGGGAGAATGAACGTGGCTGCAGCCACGTTGCATGGCTCTGTCTTTCTTTTTGGACAAAGCAGGTAAATGTGCACATGCATAAACTGCAGCACGTGCTTATCTAGTGAGGAGGAGCTGTGCATGTCCAGTACATCTCATGGGTCACGTTTCTGACCACCTGGTGAACTCCATGCACCCCAAGTAATGCAGGGCTCTGCATGTCCCTGAGCTGTTGGATCTGGTATGTGCACACTTGAATGTCTGGAAACTTTGAGCTAATATATATTCTTTCATATTCTATTCATATTTTTTACAGGAAGGTGGATATGCATAAAATGTTAATGAAAAAGGTGTGGGGGAAAAAGTCTTGATAGTTCAGAAAATGCAAAAGGTGATCAAAGATCTCCTAGACTGATTCATATTTACTGATTTTAGTCACTTAATGTGAACTTTGTACACCAGTCCCTTGTAATAGCAGATATAAATCGATGATACTCACTTTGTATGACAATACAGAATATTTCAGGCTGATCCCAAAGCAGCCTTGAAGATAATATTCTGAACCAGTAATATGTAAGGGTTCTAAAAGTGTCTGAGCAGGCTCAAGATTACTTTGGGGGTATATATATATACCTCTAAACAGGCTTATTTTTTTGTAGCTATAAAATATTTGCAGATCTAGAGGTACCGGAGGACAATACAAGTGGACATATAGACTGAAAGGCTGTTTATTCCCCAGCTGTCTTACTGCTAAGGCAGTTGACTAAGACTATGACTATTTTAGAGTAACTTTCTACTAGGATATATTTTTTTTGTTTGGAATAGACTTATAAATCACAAGAATCATTTTAATGTTTCATCTTCTCATTTTCTTTTTTTAATATCCAAATTACCTTCCTATCTTGATCTGGGCTGTATGGGTTTTTGGAACACATTGTTTACTCTCCAGTTATTAGTCCATGTTATTTACTGCTTCTGTTATTTTAGTATAATTGATCTAATTTTCATCTTTTTTACCATACTTGAGACTTAAACTCATAAACATTTGACAACCTGATTCTGAGTAATATTTCGTTCCCTTCCCAAACGTATTGCTACTTCTGCAATTCCTCCTTTGCTCTCAGCCCACTCCTCTTTCTGACATTTGGATTTAACATTCACTTTTTAAAATTCTTTTATACCTCCATGTTTCCAGACAAACTGAACGGTAGTTGCTATTTAGCTCATTTGGAGCCTTCTAGATGAGAGTTTTAAATGCTTTATGCATCGCAGCTTTAACAGCCTTTGGGTAACGTGAAAATGTAAAACTATAGAAGCAGTTTATATAATTTATATTTGTTCCTTTTTTAAACTTTGACTAATAACAAATTGTTTCACCCACATAGGTTTGCATCCATTCCACACATCTTAAAATTATGATTCATAACTTGCCACTGAATGTGCTTATGTCTAAACCAAAAAAAAAAAAGTATTTGAAATTTGCTCCTCTTATAAGTACAGCAGAGGTAAAAAGGTCAAGAGGGAGGACAGTATTGC
>JAVCKT010013117.1:6553-22780 GCA_032273925.1 Rhynchotus rufescens
TCATTTCATTTGATAATTTTACAAGCAATTTCACACATTCATTCTGCTTACTTTATGACATCAGTGCTAACATGGATTTGCAAAAGGAGTGAGGTAGCAATGTCCAAAGCAGTAAATATCAAACAGAAGGGCATTAGGATGATGAACTGGTGGCTAAAGGTGCTTGGGATCAAGACAACAATTTCTCCAGCTTCTGATTTCCCACTTCTAATATTTGTATATTGCAAAATCCTGACCCTGTTGGCGTTTATAACGTTAACTTCATCAAACGATTTTATATTAGGGTTTATAAATTCAATGCACTGTAACAATAACCTCCACAATTCCCTCAAAAAAAATCGTTTAATTCCTCAAATAATCTGTTGTGGCCACATAATGAAAAGTAAATATTGCAGTGATGGTTCCCCATCATGTACAATCTAGCATTGGTCAAATTTAATAGAAAGATTTGATTATCTTATATGTAATATGCCAACTTTGTAAATTCTACTGTATGAAAATTCCTATTTGCTTGAAAGCAGTATGCTAACCAGTCATTATAAACTGAGTTTCTCACTGTGGCCTACAGATTTATACAGAGGTATTGCTCACATATCTCTGTTCCCTAAAAAGTTTTCTCCTATACACTTCATATCATACATAAAAATAATTCTTTGTAAAATGCAAAAGGGCACATGCACGTGAAATATGATTATTACATAAGTAATGGTAGGTAAGTAAAGGTAGTCCAGGTATGTAAGCAGGTAGTCCACATTAAATACGGAGAATGTCACCTTGAGCTTCAGTTCTATTTAGTAGAGGGAGGGATCTGGGATCACAGTGGATACCTCACTGAACATAAGTGATGGCCTCGGCTGCAGGGTGGACTGGCCGATGGTGTGATTTGTGGAGCAAGCAGACACATGAAACAAACCATCTTATTCTCTGAGGTCAGTGGAGAATATTCAAGAAGGAATTTGGCCAAAACTGGTCACAACCAGACTGGCATAGCCCACAGGACAGAACTGATGTGGTGTATGAACTGGTTCAATAATTCTAGTATTGCAGTGAGAATAAAAAAAAATCAACGAACAGTTCCTAGAGCACTGCCCTAAATATCACGCTCTGGCACCACATTCTGTGCATAGGGAAATGGTTGTTTCATTATACAGTCCAAATAATCAATTTTGATTTTTTTTTTGTTATTATAATCTTTCTTTGGTCTTGGATCCATGAACTGAGATTTATGGTCCCTTTTTTATCATTTCTAGCTAAAATGCAAGTGCTGCTTGCTACTCCTAAAGCTGCTGTTGAAATCTGAAGAGCAGGCTCTTCAGAGAGGGCTTCTGTGCCTCTCATCCCTGCTTCCCCTTTGGACCTTCCACCTTGTTCTCTCCTACTGGCAGACTCCGTTTTAATTCCTCCTTCCTTTCCTTGTTTTTTCACTAGTACCTCCAGTATTATGTATATCCCTATGTTTAGGGCTAACAACTGTGTAATATCTAAGCCATGATGCCAAAGGAGCTAAATAACCTTAAACCAATCTACTTACCTTCACGAGATGCCATCTTCACTGCAATACTTTGTCTTATCTAATTAATCCACTTTAGGTTTACACTTTACGAGCATTATACTTGTTGTGCAAGATCAAACTTTAATAGAAAATCAGTCAGCAGGTAGGATTAGGAGGCAGAGTCTTTGCTGCTCCTGTGGGGAAAGCTCTGCTCCCAGCTCTGCAGTACCCCTGCACGACAGCAGATGGGGATCACTGGGCCCTGCAGCCCTTTCCTGCACCAAGCTGGCACCTATAGCCCTGCTGAAATCATTACTGACAGTATCTCATTGCATGTTGAATTAAAGATACCTAACTATTCTAAACAAGCAATACCGTATGTAAGACCATATCATCTCTTCTAGGAAACAGACAGTTCTTTTCTTTTTGTTTAGCTCTATTTATTTTCTTGTGTCAAATAAAGTTCCTTGTTTATGGTAGGATGATTACAGGAAAAAGTACGAGGCACAGCAGCTCAGTGCACCTGGTTAGGCAGGTTGTTACACAGGCTATATCATCTAGGAGGTCATCTAGCATCTAGAAGGTGACTGTCTGATTATTTGTTTTTCAAGTGATACATAGACAATAAAAAGTACAGGAAAGAAGTTAACGGCCATCAAGATCCATGCACTTTTCAGTTGCCATAACTGAATATACAGTAGTATATGTTTTAACAGCACAGCAAACAAGAGCTCATCACTCCCAAGAGAAAAAGAGAACAGTAATGAGTGCATGAAACATGCATGTGTACACATCTTGCATGCTGCTTTTTTCCTCTTTCACATTATAAAATACAATAGTTACAAGGCACCTGTTAGAAGTTATGGGCAGTCCCTTGCTCCTTTATATTACAGTTCACATATGAGACTGAGCTTCAGCTGGGTAAGACCAAGAGACAGAACCTGAAAGCCTGTCTTACCTGCCTTCAGGAGAGCTGCATCCTAATGCTTCCCATCTCACATTTGGACACATGAAAAAATAAGCCTCTTGGATTTACTGGATCTCCAGCACTGTCATCTCAGTACGAGGCAATAGCTGCTATTAGCTACTGCATACGGCACTCACTGGACCAGAAATCTGTGGGAAAAGTCCAGAAGATGTAAAATGAGAAGCAGAGTTCTTGCTGCTCCATGCTGAACTTACTGCTCTGACAGTAACAGCTCCAGTTGGCATTTTTTTTTGAGAAAAATAGGGTGATAACTCTTATATCTAGCTAATGTTTCCTGATGTGATACTTTTTCAACTATCTCTCTTCGGATAAAATGATCTCAGGTAAATAAAAAATCTTAAATATCTTTGTAATAAATTAGAAAGTTACTGACCTTTAAGGTAAAAAAAAAGGCTTAAAAAAACTTCCAACACTTTCCTGTCTATTTCTTCGTTATTACCATTACACATACAAAGAACACAGGAGATGGGCAGATGTATCTCGGGGTATGAGCACAGCTCTTACACTGCACTGAAGTGCTCCCCCTTGCCTGCACAGCCGTTAAGTTCCTAAGCTAGGCTTTGTAGCCCTTTTAACTTTCTTATTCTTCCTGCATGACAGCCAGTCAAGAGGCCTGCATTTCTCTCCTGGGAATTAGTTCAACACATATACATTACACATATGTATTAACATATACATACATAATACATGTTGCTCACATACATGTATGGATACATAGGCAGCACATCTAACTAGGGATATATGTACATGTGCGACTGCACAACTACACGCTGGAGAAGCAGGATTAGGTTATGGCAAGGGCCGTTTCGTAGCATGCAACTCCACACACCCTGCTGTGTCTATGGGCTGCACCTCAGAAAAACAGAGCTACTGCAGCCATGTAGCAGCCCACAGTGTCTGCTGATAAAATTGGAATTGCTCCATTTGAAGTCAATGGAGCTGCATCAATTTGCGCAAGCAAAATAGCGGGCCAAGTATGTTCTAGTTACTTTACATTCTCAGAAGACAATGTTCATAATTGAAAGTAATACCAAATGTTCTTAGCAAATACTGTGAATTATTCAGATTAAATACAGAGCATTCTAATGACTGCATGAGATGTAATAAACAGCTGTGCCTTGTAATTGGAAATGACTGGCAAACTGGAAAATATTGAATAAAGTCTGACTTTGACTTGATGTCTGTGTAAAATGAATATAACATGAACCACGATCTGAAGTCTGGCTGGAGTTATACCTGCTTTTCTACTAATGATGTTTTCTCTTCAGACCTTTTCCTCTTTGTAGCTGTACCAAACCCAAGTGAAGCAGAGCATGTAGTTTCATATTTAAAGCATGGGAAGGACTAGGACTGCAGGTTATTTGACAAATAAAACTCATATAGCACAAGGGAGGTAGATGACGGAAACGGGGGTTGGTGAATAAGTGGTTTCAAGTGGAGCCAATGGTTCTGCTGCTATTATTTGTATACATTTCAGCTCCTGGAACAAAGCAGATTTTGCTTTGCTGCTCTGGTTGTATTTTATAAAAGTCAATCATTATTAATTGTGAAAATAGACCTGTAAACAACAGTGTCCGTGCCTGTTTCTCAAGGTCTCGTCTGCTTCTTTCAAATGAAACATCCACGTCCCAACTTTAGAGGCTTATACACCTTTTTTTAAAGGACAGATACTTGAAGACTAAGTTTCATTGTTTGAAACGGTAATTTGGGGTATCTGAAGTGTGAGACACTCTATTGAAAGGAAAAAGAGATTGGGGAGTGCTTAGTATTTTCTTGAAATTGTATTCTTTAAAGTGATCAAAGATGAGAAACAAAATCTTGTCATAAAATCCAACATGTCTTAATTTCAAAGTTGTGCTCCCGTGTTACACACCATACTCTCATGTCTGAAGCACAAATACAGGCTCTTAAATTAAGTTGAAAGACTGAACCCTCAAACGTATTTTTGTTAGACACAGCTTCAGCTTGATGCCTCAGGACAATTCCTTTCAACTTGAACTCTGTTGAAGCTCTGTTACTGAACTGTGCTTAAATACTGTCAACTAGATCAGAAAAAGAAGGAGCAAAAAAGGGTCCTGTTAAGTGTCTGTGGAAAATAATGCATCTGGAATGTGACTATACACAGTAATGTGGAATGGAAAGAGTTATGATAGTTAAGAAGTGCCCTGTATCATTGCTAATGAATGAATGACTCCATAGTTACCTGGTAGCACAAGCCAGAAATTTTGCTGTTTTTTATCATCAAAATACACTGTTGCTCAGTCCTAAAGCTTACAAGTTAGACATTATTCCAGAAACAGTTAAAAGTCTTATTCTTTTGAAGACACTCCCAAAGAATGCTGTGTAAGGCAAATAAATTAACAACATGGAAAACAAAACAAAACTGACAGCAATGTGATGCACTTTTTTCATAGTTTGTCTCTAAAACGGCTTCCTACAAGCCAAGGTTAATGGTAGTGAGTTTAGGAGAGGTGCACTCTGATTGCCTCAGGAAATAAATAGACCTAAGGGTGGATTAATGATGAAACAAAACTAATGCATCCTTTGGAAGAAAGGTACTTTCCATTATTTTATCCGACACATTTTCCTGAAATGTCTATTATCCAAAATACTTCCAGATGTTTCTGGCAACAGACCTACGAGCAGGGTGAGAACAATTCACTGCCTTACGTTATTACTCACAGAATCCGTGATGGGCCAACTTATCTGTCCAAATTTCTAGAGCTTATAGGATTTTCTAAACTATAAATAAAAAAAAAAAACTGCAGAAATTCTTTGTGTTTCCAAACAGAATTCAGGAAGAACTCACAGAGCACCTAATTTATTGACATTAAAGAATTTTGAAAATTGCTCTAGATACCCATCAACACATTTAGGTGTCGGAAACCTTTAAAAATCATGTATTCTTACACTGGATTTTTTCATTCTTTCACCTCAATTCTGCAGCAGTTTCTGTGGTATTTTATCAGTATAACCAAACTGAGAATTAAATCTCTCATTTCAACTTCATTGTATTCCTTATTTGTAAAATCACCACATTACTGATAGCACTCTTGTTTGCAGCAAATGCACAGTGGACCATATAATCAGCATCTAATTAGCCCTACTTCATGTTATATTTGCTTATTTTAATGTTAACTTTCTTAGAGCTATCATTTTTTCCTTTAACTATTATAGCAGTTGAATTTTAATTACATTACCAACAAAAAGCTCATTAACGTCAAATAATTGGCAGCATTTCCAAAAAAAACCTGAACTAATTGAATATTTTCTGAAGAGTTCCCATCAAAGTATAATTTAACCATTACAAACAGCTTGGCAACTACATTTACATAAAGATGTGTTTGAGAAATGTTCTCATGTTCAGAAAATCAGATTTGATTTTGCCATTAACGAAATGAAGGAAGCTGTTACATATCAAGTCACTTCTACATTTGAAAGCTTTTGGCTAAACCTTATGTTTTTATCAAAATGGTCAAATGAAATCTCTGGCTTTTCCATAAAAAAGGCAGCAACCATCTCTGGCTGTACTGACTGCAGGGAAGCGGCTTTCTCAAGGGAAGGTAACTCCACAATCTTTTTCAGGTTATTTTGTACTTTCACTGGCTAATATCAGAGAAGAGATATTGCTTTAGAACCCAGTTCTAGTGCAGCAGGGTAAGGGTATTTTCTAAGCACATGACCACAGAATCATTTCATCTACAGTGGGTCTCTTGCCAATTATCTTGCTCATATTCTAACATGACAACAGCACTGACTTAATTACTAATCAAATAAATATATGTAATCGAGCTTTCTTAAAAGACTCCCTAAAATATTTTCACTAGAAAAAAGGCAAAGACACCCCACATGATCCTTTGATTCTTTCCCTCCCGATATGTATTACATTGAGATTCAATTTGACCTGCTGAATACTGATTAAAAAGAGACTAATAACAGTTCACAAATTCCTTAACACAGACAGAAAGAATATGAAGATAAAATACCTGTTGTGAATGTCCTGCTTCTATATTTACACATAAACACAGTTTTATAGTATCAGGGTTTCAAATAAGAGATGAACAAAATTTGAACACAGCATTCAGTCCTCCGGATAATTATCCAAACTTCAGCTTCAAATATTGTGTGTTCTTATCTGTACTTGGATTCTTTCCAAGAAATTGGAAATAAAAATACATTTTAAGAAACTGGTTGTTGTTAGCACGCTAATTAGGCACTTACACTGCTTTCTTGCTCCTTGCCCATTTTACAGTTGCAGCTAACATACCGGGGCGTACTCAGCTGGCAGATCTCCTTCTCGATGGCTGCCTATCTTTGCAATGCAGAACGTAAGTTTAAGTAAGATGACAATAAAAGCACACCGTGTTTTACAGCCTTTTTTTTATTTTTTTTTCTATCAAACCGGTGCTAAATGTGCCAAAAATTTATTAGCATAACATCTGCTAATATACAATATCAAAAAGGATGTAAACCTCAAGTTTAAATCTTTATAGTTCCTATTATTAATTCACTTGAAAATTATACAGCCTGGGAACTGTTAGCACTGGATTCTCCCAGAAACAAATTGGACACCTTGCCTATGCCACCTTGAAGCCTCCTTGTTATGACAAAGAAAAACATTGTTTGAGGAAGTGGGTCATATGTGTGTAGAGATGTTTGCTTGAAAGGCCTGGAATTCCATGGTTCTGGTCAGTATACCACTGAAAATGGAGAAAAAAAAAAAAAAAAAAAGCCAATTTTATCTTTTAATTTCTGTAATTAAACAATCTCTGAGTTTATTAATTAACATATAGAAGAAAGCACATCAGTTTCCATTACAGTCCTATTCTGCTGAAGAAAGTTTATAAACCTTCTGCAATCTAGAAGCCCAACTGCCTCCGTACTGATGAGTCAGTTCTGTCAAGTCAGGCAAAAGAGCTCTGGGATGCCCTTGGGGATAAAATGTCCCTGACATCACTGCCTGGCCTGGACAATAAGGGTCACAGACTAGGAACACTGGCTTCTCAGGAATAAGTCTCTGCTTAAATGTTGTGGAATTCTACTGGAAACATTCCATATTGGAAACAGAATAAGAAAAGCAAAAAATCCTTCTGTTTCTCTGTTTGCCTACACTTTGTACCCCAACTGAGTTCTGAATTTTTTTTTTTCTCATCCTCATCGAGATGATCTCATCGAGGATGAGAAAGAACTCAGATACCTCACGTGTTCCTGGTGTTCCACCTGCTCCCTGTGACAGGCCTATCCAGTTCAAGACACAACCCATCAAAATCAGGGACAGTTTTGGCCCCAAAAGCCATCTCTTCTACTATACACATTATCAACAGCTTTCAGAAGAACAGATTCTCATTCTCCCCCTGGGATCATCTTAAAACTCTCTAAGCTATCCTTCACAAGACAGAAATCCTAGCACCATGAAACCCTATTACCATCTGAATCTGGAGAGAAAAGGGAAAAAAAAAGAAAAAAAAAGGGGGGGGGGGGGAAGGGGAGCAGAACAAAACATTTGACAAAGAAATTCTGTACAAAGAGTAACTAGCACTAGTTACTAGCACTTAGTAACTAGTAACTAGCACTAGCTAGAGCACTAGCAATTGCCACATTTTAAAGCCTGTTCAGTTAGACTGGGCTCTTAAAAACATTGCCAAATGTCAGATAAGCTTGTAAATAAAGTCCAAGCTACTGTTCAAAAAGGAAAATAGTCTACTATTTACCATTGCCTGGAAATCCACCTGTGCATTTACCAGAGCTTTTGCGATTTGTGCTGAGTTCTGAAAATGTACGTTATCTGCAAAAGGAAAAAAAAGGGATGGGCTCATGAAACACGTACATATCACACATCATAAATTTATAGTGCATTGTGTCCACCAATTATTAAGTGATACAGTTGACATTGCTAAGAATGAGTAAGCATGTTGTAATATGTCATATGGAAATGTACCAAAGATCTAAGTACTGACCCTAATCAAAGGCACAGAAAGATGCTTAATGTTTTTCAAACAAAGTGATTCTGGCTCTGTATTTGTACTGCCATTTGCAAACCTCACCATCTGCTGTTCCATGGATGAGAAGATACTCCACGTTTTGGAAATTCTTTGCTCTTGCCATCACAGTTGAATTCTGTCGAGAGGAAAAATGAACAGTTCAGCAGCTTCAATTTAAACCGCTCACTCATGGAGCTGAAAGGCTTTCATTACTTAGTGTAAAAATAATCAGTTGGACAGGCATAAAACTACAGCAGTGACTTCATATTCGCCTGAGATCATAAGAGAACCCATATATATTTGGTGCCTTTTCTAACGACTAGTTTACCAAAAGCACAGTTCTCACTGTGTGCCATTCCCCAAGTACTCTAATTCCTGCCCAAACAGCTCTAGTCCAGGCAGTTGGGCAGCAAACATTTCTCCTGTTTGGGCTGGAGTGGGGAAGAGGTACTGAGAACATAATCCAAAACGAGTCTTTCAGCTCGTTTACCTGGGCCTTCATTTAGGCCTCTCACTATTGTGAGGTGATGCATGTGCTGCTAGAAGAAGCTCTAGATTTCCTATTAATGGGAAATAAAGCAGCAGGGCAACCATTTCCAGGTAGGGGAAGGCATGCTGGCTGTTTAGTATGCTTATTATTGGACAGTTACACCAACATGAATCAGCTCGCAAACCACAGCCAACAGTACTAACCAAAGCCTGATAAACATCAGCATTTTAACCTTTTCACATGAGTTCTTTGCAGGCTAATGGTTTGCATTGGCAGAATTGTCAGCCTTGTCCAAATAAGATGAAAGGGATCCTTCAATTTAGCATATTTAGGACTGATAAATAGAAAAACCCAAGTAACCAAGGAGATAGGAATTTCAGAGCAGTAGCTTCAGCTGCTACAGGGCTGCCACTATGAGAACTATGAGGTCATTTTCTTTCTTTACTGTTTTTCTTGTCCATGGAAGCATGATTCAGGATTAAGACAAACACAGGAGAATTCTCACCTTGTAGTGCTCAAGATTATCGGACTCTACTGGAAGACCCATAAATCGCTCTGTGTAGATAGATGCTGCAATAATGAAGAAAAAAAAGCTGTAGATAGACTATGCATAGATACTTCTGCATACTGTATATAGTTAGCAGCATATCTTCCCCGATACACAGCAAGTAAAATGTTGTTTATTTTAACTGTATCTCTACTTGTTCTGCTTGATTTCCTCATAATATGCCAAACTTAAACATGCTTAAGAAAACCAACCACAAAGATTAATTAATAAAACTTCCGATGCTTTAACTGTTCTTTGCATAAATAGAAGTCTGATACTTATCTGCAGAATGAGCAGGGGATTTTGTGGATTAAGATAATTAAGTGATGCTATTTTAGATTATTTAGCTCAACTCTAGAAATTAGTTGTATGACCCAGTAAAAGGTGCATGACAGAAATATGATGCAGATTATAGTTGGCATATTAAAGAGAGAAGTAGAGCAAAATTCTAGCCTAGGATGTGTATGAGTACATACAGTAACAATTATATATAAATATTTTGTCCTCTTCCTACTCAATAACAGCATGTAGCAATAGTGAAATTCAGCAGTTATGAAAATATGAGAACATTAATTTCTTTTTGACCTTTCCTAGAAAGAAAAACTGACAAGTATTGAGCAATCAAGCTGCAGCAATATGCAAATTATTTATGTATTACAGTAGGAGTTTTCTAACCAAGAAGAGTTGTCATATTTCCCTATCATAAAAGAGACAACGATCAATGTAATCAATAAGGAATTGAGATTGTTTACCTGCTGTCCAGTATGGTACACTACACTGGAATATTGTCAAAAAGTAGAACTGATTTTTTTTCCAAGGAAAAAAAGATAACTTAAGTTCCACTGTTTTATTATGTATCCTTTACAAATGTCACCACTGAGCACTAAGGACGTGTATTATGTCTCTCAGATCAGTCAGCTCCTGAAGGTAATTTGCAATAAAATAAGTACAAGGATTCCAATTCCTACCGTTTATCAAAATACTTTATGGTTTAATGAAAACAGAAAATGTGCAATATCTGTTGTCAACACAGTGTCAAACAACCATATTGGGCTTAGGTTTTTCAATGAAATAGATTCCGAATGGCTGGCATTTCTACAATATTCTGAGCCAAATTCTTTGCTCTCTTGTACCAGTACAACTACAACAAGTCCACTGAGGTCAGCAGAATTGCATTAGAATGATGAAGTGAAAAATTCAGCTTGTCAATTACTGAGGAAGAAAACAGAGAGTAATTGAGAATTTTATTAAAATGGTCACACATTTAATGATTTTGACAATACATTGTCCCTGAATGCAATTTCCCTTGCTATCTTGTAACTGTTCACCTGATACATCCATTCACACAGAAAACAGAAGGCTAGTAGGAGGATTTCAGAGAGAAGATTATGGTCTAGGTTCTATTCTGTGCATCTAAAAAAGGGATAGGATAGAGCTTTGAAGATCTATGGGCCAGGACATCCTATAATACACACCGCCTAGAGACATAAATCTGTAGCATCCTGTTATTTTGTCCTAACATAGTTCACCTTAATGTTAATATGATCTGTTTGCCAGAACTCATGACTTATGACTTCCTTTTGCTTCCTTCCTTTTTTAGGGGAGGTACCTCTGACTGTTTGGATTTTACAGTGTGTTTTTTTAGCATGATTTGTTAAATTCACCCTAAAAATTCAGCTAAAGAAAAGATTGTGCTGGTGAAGGACTTACCTTTCACCTAAAAGAATCACTAAATTCTTGAAATTTGTGTAACTCTTCTTTTATTGAAAGACTTTTGGAAAAAAATGTTATATTTGCTTACAATTTGGAAACAATTTTATGATCATGAGTGAAAATGTCTATAAAAGATCTTGATGCCAAGATTTATGTGAAAACACAAAGACTATGCTTCCTGTATCAAATGTTTTTCCTTTTGTTTGTAAAACACTGCAAATACAAGGAATGTCTGTGTTAGCAATAAGGGAAGGAATCTTTCCCATTTAACCAAATTTTCTTCTCATAACCAAGACTTCTTAGCAAACAACCATATGCTAAGTAAATGTGTTAGAAGTGCTGCATTTTACTCATGAAAAACATACATGTCATGATTCTTTTTTACACTAATGTTCCTTTACACCATGCCAAGAACAAGTGTATATTAAGTACAAATATGTGTTTGCTTTATTCACACACTGGGAGTATACTCCCAGTGTTGTTTTTTCAGAACAGTTTGGAGTTTAAGTCACTGAACATATACAAAATATGTATCTTGTAGCACAAGACAAAAGATGTGGCTGAGAAAGTTCTGAAGGGATGTATTTAGGAAAAATATTTTTTAAGTTGCCTGCCTGACCTCAGACACAATTGATTCCCTTTTTCATTGCTTTGCAGGAAATAATTTTGCAATCAGCAGAAATACTGATTCCTGACAAAGATCATCTGCAGTAATTGAAGTGGATGTGCACTATGATTCCATTACCTACAGAAAAATATACATTCCTGAATTCGGTGGTAAAATTCTAAGAAGAATTTTCAGGGATATCACTCACAAATAAAGGGGTTTATGAAATGGGCTTTAAAGACTTACTGTCACATATATATATACAGAATTATTCTGGTACACCTTCTAAATGATAAAATTTGTTCCAGAATGCAAGCTGCAGTTGGTGCTTTTCAGTAAGGAAAGCATTAACTTCTTAAAAGTTTTATGTTCAGGTAATGGCAATCTTTAAGTTTCATATTGCCTAGCTCTTACAATGATTTAATTACAGAGTCATGATATGCTATATCCTTCTTTCCAAGTTCAATTCATAACAAGTTTCCATACCGTAATATTCCCAGCTGGAGACAGGAGCCACAGCAATTCCACATTTAAATACTCCACTGCCAGATCCAAGAGCCAGAGAAGCTACGTATCCACCATAAGACTATGATGAAAACAGAGACAGCTTAAGATTTTTTATGAAGCATCATTCTTTTTTTTCTGAATTAAACTCATATAAATTACTTCCAAAGCAAACACTTTGCTCTGAATGTAGAGACAGCAAAGTCTTTTTGTTTAGTCTTTTGACTTCAGATTTTTTTTTTTAATGAAAAAGAGGTAAGTAGACAGTTTTATTGAATCATGTCATTTCTTGTTGCTATTTCCAGGATTGCTTGTCCTGTTATTGCTTGTTGCTTATCCCAAGATTCTGTTCCATTACCACTTAGAATCACAGAAAAATTTAAATTGGCAGAGTCTTCCAAGGTAATCTATCGCAAACTCTCTCTCAAAATGAAGTTAACTTCAAATTTAAATGAGGCAAACCTCAGCATTTCAGAATTTCAGAATCAAAAATCAAAACAAAACAAAACAAAATAAAACAAAAACCCAGAATTTCTTTTGTGGCAACTCCTGTCTACCACCTTTCAACTAGGCATGAATGTGCTACTTTTAGGTATTCCCTCCTGGAACAACCTGCCCAGCTCTTCCCAGTGACCAGGATGCTGAATCAACCCCATCCTCAGGACTAACAGGCTCAACGCCTTGAGAACTTCAGATTGGAGCAATTCCTCCTTACCACCTGCTGCAGTTCCCTTTTGTTTTCTGTCCTAGCCTCAAACTGGGACCTAGCAAGGAATAATGAGTTCATAGCTGGATATTAGGCAAAAGAATGAGTAAGCTTGGATATAACCACAGACTGGTGTAACTGTGTGGAGCTAGTAGCCTAGAAATAAATAAACTGTAAATAAAAAGCACTTGGTTTGGCTGCCCACAGGGTGTGGAACTGGGGCTGGAACACACTTTCATAAGGCCTTGGGGATATAACGGGTTCCTCTTTATTCTGGAATGGAGGGAGGGATAAAAGCTTGGGAGTCCTAGAAAATTCTGAAGATTATCAACCTCATCAAAGGGAAATAAAGAGAAATGTGCAAAAATCAGCCCTTCCATCTTAAATATCATTCCATCTTGAAATGGCAGCGAGGGGTATGCATATGGAAACAAGTAATATCTCACCCAATTTTTCAGCTTATTTGGTGGACACTTAGCAAAAATCATTGCACAAGGCTGAAAAAGTAAAGGATTAATATGAGGTAGTGTGGTGGCATTCAAAGCCTGAATTGCTTTAGGGATCATTTAAGAGCTTTTGCCATCCAGAAGCGTTTGGTGAACCTGGTGTGTTTGGTGAACACCCTACGTTGTGTGGGCAGCACAAATCAGGGATGCCTGCAAAAATGCAGGCTATAAATTGGGAGATCCAATTCTTTTCAATTCTATACAATACTTTAGACTTGTGAAATCTCTTAAATGGTTCGTGAAACACAATTTTTAAATAAAATATGATGTGATTAAAAAAATTAAAATATTTTCATGTGTCCTAGCACAGTTAATGTCACTTTAAAATTACCCACTTGTAAGTGCCTGTGTCACTTCATTCACCATATGGCATCCCATTTTATCCTGATGTTAATAGCAGTGTCTGACCAAATTAATTTAAATATTAATTGGTAAAAAAACTCATAGAAAGATTTTAGCAATCCTGCTCATGTGCTAAGATCAGCCATGCCTGCACTTACAGTTAAACTGAATCTTGTGTTTCATGGAAAGTCTCTTAAAAAGAAAATGGGCCAAGGAAAACAAACAAAAAGGAAAGTAAACAGTGACAGACCGGAAGAATTCTCTTGGCAAAGGCAGAAATTCATGAGAATGAAAGAGAAGATCTTTCTGAAGGTTCCAACAGGAACTATCCCTTTGGCAATAACACAAACACTTGCAGAAAAAGCTTTAGAAAGCTGAGGATAGAACATAGAAGAATTTTAAAAATTGTATTGCAGGATCATTTAAAAATAAACACACAAAAAATTAACCCACTTACCCAACCCCATATTGCGATTCTTTTCTCGTCAATAAAACCCATTTCTATAAATTTCCTGTGGAAAAGAAAATCACAGTAATAAGTGCAAAAAATATAAAGATAAGATGTTACTACTATAACCAATTAGCAAAATGTTATTTTTCTTTCGCTTTTTTTTTCTAAACATATCAATTTGAGCAAGTTGACAACCAGAAAAACATGTCTGATTTCTCCAAAGCATGCATTAATAAACTAACACATTTTTTCAAAGCAAAAGGAAGAATCCTTCTTGAAAGAATGCAAAAAGCTTTAATGTATACTTTCAAAATAACTAATTGTTTTTTCCTAGTGAAAGCAGATTCTTTCCAACTGGCTTCTTGGCAAACAGTTCTTTTGTCATATATAATATTCAACTAGATATTTAGAGTCCACACTATCTCACCAAATTAAATATTACACATAAGTTTTGTACATGTGCATATATCTGCCTATTCATATGTGCAGACAAAACGGAAAAAAAAAGTTTTAGAAGTGCTCTCCCGCAAATAAGCAAATCTCATTTTCCATAGCTCCACATCTGCACAGGCCATCTCCATAGGTTCATTTTCATTCTTTTACCACCAGGAGTGTTGGATTATTGGATGTGAGACCTCAACCTGCAAGATGCTCAGCATATTGATCATACAGTGAGTTGATACTCTGCATTACTGGACTAGATGATCTCTAGAGGTCCCTTCCAACCTTGAATATTCTGTGATTCTGTGGTTACTAGAGGCACAGAATCAACCTCTGAGATTTGAAGCTCTGAGCATTCCAGGGAACTTTTTTCTTTATGTGCCTGAAAAGTGTAGTGCATGTACTGCTCCTATAAGAAAAAATAGAGAGAAGATCTTCAAATGCCCCCAGATGGTGAGGTGACATGGATGAAAGGTATATCTCGCTTATACACTCAATATTCAAACAGGTCAAAGAGGTTTTTAAAAACAAGGTTTCACACATTAATCCTTCATCATGATATGATGGCTGTATTTCCAGAGCTGCAATAGCAATGGAACAGATGAGGGGACAGTGCAAAAGATACAATATCGTTTCAAGAGTGACAAGTACAGGAAATAGGTTCAGATACATCCCAACATGTACATCAGCAACTGCAGGCTTTTACTAGGGCAAGCAAAAGTGATTGGAAACACCCAAAATATGTGATACTGTCTGGGTGGGACAAAGTTAGAAAAGCCAAAGAATGTTTCACCTTTCTTATATTGCTGCCTTAATTAGCAGGGTTCTTCCTAAAGTTAAAGCCCTTCCAAGAACTCACCACTTGAGTATAAGATCATCCCTAAAAATCATGCATCATAAAACTCTGTGTCAGGTCAGGAGGATGGAATGTAATACATCTTACAGAATAAAATTTTAGTCTAGATGCTGACAGAAAATTGGAAAGTGAGAAGACTGAGGTCATTTCTTCACAGACTGCCTCAGCAGATTCTGCAGCTGCAGAATCACTTTAGGTTCTCCCCATCTCTGACATTCTATGTCTGAGTGACAATTCAGAGCAATAACAAGCCATTTATTTGTCTTGTGATATTTTAAAATATGCTGTTGCTGCTAGGTATTTCAAGAAAGAAAATCAAATGGATTACTTTTAGCTGTACAACACACCCGAGGTTTTAATATCTTTCATTTATCAATGAAAAATTTAACAGTGTGCTTTATTATTGAGGAAGAAATGGAAAAATCATACAGCAAAAGGAGGAGTAAAGACACCATCCTACCACACTTGTAGATACAGGCAGTGCTCTTAGACATGCAGAGAAAGCTGTGGAAACCTAGGTTGCTGGGTTGTTTCAGCCCTGCTACTCAGAGCCAAACCTACTACAGGCGGAAAGAAGGTATTTACTAATCCTGCTTATTGCAC
>JAVCKT010013119.1:0-24145 GCA_032273925.1 Rhynchotus rufescens
TCCACTTCAGATGCATCAACCCAAGAGCTGCAATGGATACACTGAAAAATCAGTGAAATGAAGGGTGTTTCTGTGTGGAGATGAGAGATGGCCAAGAGCACTGAGTTCTGGTGCCCACCTCTATGTTGTTTTGCCTGTCGCCAGGATTTATATTGACATCTAGAACTCAGGTTTGCCAGTGCCCACCCATGAAAAGGGAATGCAAGGGAGACCCGAAACCTGCTGTGCTCCACATTGCAGCAATTTACCTGAAATAGATATTACAGGGAAAAAGATTTGGTATAGTTTCAGCATTGATACCTGGGGCTTGTTTTAGGCTCAAGATGGAACAAATTGAACGTGCTCCAAAAACAAGGACTAGCTGTTTGTCTCCACCCCAAAAGTAACTCCAAGAAACACTGCCCAGCCAGAACACGTTCCCACCATTCTGGTATTGTAAGAAGTAACAATTGCTGATTTATTCTGTGGGATGCCAAGCTGTCCCTTCAACTGTCGACCCCTTTCTGAAACCTTTCATAGATTTACCGGGGCCAAACACAATTCCTCCTGGGTGCACAGAGCCATGGGCTGAATGCCCGCGGGCTGCTGCCGGGTCTCCCAGACTGACAGGGGAGCAGCAGCCCCAGCACAGAGCCCGTGAAGCCGCGTCCGCTGCGGACACCTCGGGCAGCTCTCCGGGGCTTGTGTCGCTTTGGGCTGGAGAACAGGGCACTGGCTCAGGCAGCTGTTGGGAATTTGGGTTCCTCACAGTGCCGGGCAAATGTGGGACAGAGAGAACGAGGCGCCTGAGAGCACAGCAGCGTCTGATGTGTGGGCCAGCGTAGGGACACAAAGTAAGGAGGTTATTTTGGGGTGGGGATGACGAGGGGAGTTGGAATTGGTGCGCAGCAGCCTGGTGCGCTTGCCTTTGGGATGGAGCACAGGCCCAAATCCTTCTGCTTTGGCACAAAAACGGGACAAATCCAGGCCAGCAGGCAAAGAGGGATCGTAAAACAACCTGAGGAGCTTTTCTGTGATCATTTTGTTTTATATGATGTCCAGCCTTATCATCGGAGGCCTGATTTTGGCTTTTTGGAGGCAGAGGGATTGACCAGGGAGAGAGGAAGGTTTGGCGATGTTATCTGAACAAGGAATGCACTGCAAAGCTCTCCAGATTTGGCCCAGTTTTTGTAGCAGAAAGTTTGGCAGATGCTGACTGCAGAGGCAGTATCTCCTATGGCTGCACTGTTCTTGGAGATCTACCATATGCCAACAATTTTATAGCATAGGATTTCTGGTGGGAATATGGTTTCGTACCAGACTTCTCACTGTAAGTCATTATTAAAATAGCCTTATCTCAAATCATGTGTGGCCTTCTAATAAGAGCCAGAAATGAATAGCTGTTGTATTTCCAAAACTTTGTTGTGATTATGGGTAACCTGAATTGAATTTCACACACTAGAACACATATTCAAGATGCATTCTATATAAATGCTTTCTGACCAGCATGAAAAATGTTAGATTCAATCTGAAACTTCTCTAATGTTTATGAATATCTAGTGTAAAAACACAGTTTATTTCTTCTATAGTAGTGTTTCCTTTTATATTTCCTATTTCAAATATGCAGTGCATCTCGCCAGCTGGTTCAGAAGATTTTAATCTTCTTAAGTTTTAGGGAAGACAAAGCCCTTGCTCCACTTTGCTTTGGTGCTGCCTCGAACAACTAATTTGATGGGTAAGCTGTATAGGCAATTCACATGTCATGGAAATAACAGCGGCGAAAAATTGGTTTATATATCTAATAAGTTTCAGAGAATGGTTTCTACTCATTTGAAACAAATTCCAACTTGTAAACCATGACAGACAGCAGAATTGATGTTGGCAGTGAAGAGGCTCAGAAGCCAAAGGACTGTTTCACTGAGCCGCTCCTAAGGAAGCTGCTTTGGAGTGAGATGAAATCAAAGTTACTTCAACTTTATCTGAAGTTGGGAAGGGGCCTTTTACATGTGGATAGTGGAGGGGCATTTTTGGTCAAATTATCTGAAATCCAGAGAATAGAGGGAGACTGAAGTGATGCGCAGCTGTTGTCTCACAAGCCCTGTTCATAGGGTAGGTTGAGAAACCCACTTATTTTGCAGAGTGAAAATGTCCAAATTGTCAGCAAAGCAGAGGATTAAAGCTTAAATCTGTACATTCCTCCAGTTCCTATGGGAAGTTCTGTAGATCAAGACTTCTTAAATTGCTTCCCACAAAGCAAAAAGAGGTTTGTATTTCTGCCGCTTTTACTGCAGCTCCTTTGAGGATGCAGATGAGATTCTAGTGCTATCCTGCAGTGATGTACACTCATGTTACCTCGAGAGAAGATGTTGTTTCCCTGGGAAGAGGTGCACTATTTACATGCCTTATATTCAACATATGCTTAGGCATTTACTTAATGCAACAGCCTGCACATATATACTCATTAAAGTAAAACAAATAGGAAAAGGAGAGTGGACCAGGCTCCAGGTGAAGCCTTTGCTAGGTATAGGGGGCTTTTTTTTTGCCTAAAACAAGAATGAGAAATCTCTCCTCCTTTGCAACAAAGGTTAAGGTAATCTTGCAGCACTTAAAGTCTCCCAAGGGTGGTTTTAAAAGCCTAGACCTGTGTCAAAAATGACTTATAGAAAGAAATAACTTAGGAAGCATTCAGAGCCAAAGCCCAGCATGCACAGGCTGCAGTAGTGGTACAAAAAGCCAGTGAGCGTTTAGTTGGTGGTACAGAACTGAGACGTTGACTTGCTCTGTGCACCTGCTGTGTACCAACACACATGCCTATATGTGTCTTGGCATGCTTACTAAGTATGGGATATAATGTATGATGTTAGATGGCATTTAAAACATTATTTCATTACACGTTTCACTGGTGCTTCATTGAAAGAGATATGATTACACTGGAGTTAATTAGTGCGATTGTGGTAATTGAGTATTCTCGACCTGATGCGTGACTGCACTCCTGATAGAGATGGATGGTTGATATGATAAAGTACACTGTAAGTGATTTTTTTTAACCTAAGATAGGTACTCAATATTAAATAGCATAAATACTTCGATTAGTAAACGTATTTCCAGATGTTAATTCTACTCTTGCTTATTTTATAAATTTGAAAGGCTTAAGTAGCTTTTACATACACCTTATCTGGCTTTCAGCACTTGATGCAATGTGTCATTGTCATTCTTTTAAATTTCATGCCTGTTTTTATGTAAACCCTGAGAAAGATCATAGATAAAACATAATGGTGCGTGTAAAAATACCTTGTTCTTGGCAGTGGTTAGTAAGGATGCTGTGCAGTATTCATGTTGTCATTTCTTGGAGACCGTTTCTTTCTGATTCATGCTGAAAGGTCCCTCATGATTAGGTAACCCACTGAAATCATGGAATTACTGGAGGAATAAAGCACTAATTAGCACCAGCCTGGCATTAGATCTAGCCTCCTAGCCATCTAAAATTGGGGAGCAACTTCACATTCCCTAAACCTGCAGATTTTCCTGAGTTAAGTTTCAAAGGTCCCTGAGGAAAGTAATAAGGGGTTAGTAGATACAGAGGCTCAACAGAAAATAACAGAATGGAGATCGTGAAGATCTCTTTGGTGAAAAAATAGTATATCTATATATTTTTAAAGATTAAAAAAAAGCATTTAAAACATCACGAGCTCGCCCTGGACCTGCAGTGAGAGATGAGTGGTGTGAGGACCCTGCACACCCACGTAGCAGCTGCAGAGGTGGCTTGTCAGGCTGGGAGGGACGTCTCCGTGTCCCGCGGGGCCGGCCCGGGCCCCTTCCAGGCACTGCCGTTCCCCCACGCGCTGGCAGATAGGTGCAGGCTGGAGAAGAGGAGCGATTCACTTCAGATCATGAGAAGCTGGTATTTAAACACCCACTTGCACTCGCAAACATTCCCAAGGCTCTCATTTGGTAAACTGCTTAAACAGACAGGAATATTATTTACTCATTTCGAGGCAGGTATTCTCGAATGTTCTCCCCCAGCTGGGGCCTGAGAGCTGTGGAGATGAATGTAGCAGCAATCTGTGCTTGAAGAGCTGAGATTTCAAGGGCAGTGTAAGGCAACATGGGACAAAATTAGGACAAGAAAGATTAAGATGAGTTGCTATAATTAAGGGGAAAAGAGTCTTCTAAAGACAATGGAAAGTTTGTTTGTTTGTTTGTTTTTAAAGAAAAGATCTGCAGAAGTTTCCGTTCCTTTCCAGGGTGAAATAGGGAACAATCCTGTGTCAAGAGAGTGGATAGCTCAGGAGCTCAGAGAGATTCTCTGCCTTGAACTCCTATAATACCTGGGAAAACCTGTTTTGAATTAGAGCAATAAGGTACAAGCAAGAATATTGATCTTAATTTGATTATGCAAAACTCAGACCGAATAAAATCACATCTAACATTCAATCATCGTATGCACTTAGCCAGTGCCTTCCTTTAGGGAGAGGAAATTTTGACAAAGATGCATGCTTCCTCAAACCTCTTGTTCATTTATCAAAGAAATGCTTCATTGTGCTCCTTTGGCTTAGGCTGAGAATATTAAATTGCTAGAGATAAAACTCTCAAACACAAGCGCGAGTGTGAGAGCATTTAACCTAAACAAAAGACCAGAGCTATTTTTAACATAGTGGCTTAAACAAAGAATCCGATAGCAGTAATCAGACTTCATAATTAAGGATAACAGGAGATTGCAAGGATTGGGAAGAAGAGCAGAATGAGCTGCATGGTTAGCGCTTTGTGAATGCGAGTCGGTAGTTTCTATGGGGAGGAGCATTCCCGGTGTCTGCACGCAGAGCGGGGGTCTGAGGCCTTTGCAGGGCTATTTTTAGTCCTTACCCATTTTTATCTCCCTCTGTGATCCTGACTAAATGACTGGGAGGCTGACCCAGTTCTCTGTGAATCTGTAAGATCACTTTTCAGCGTTTGCAGCGAGAGATGGGTCAGGTTTTGAACTTCCCGTCTTGACATCCCATCTTTGCGGCAGGTGTAATAATAGTGGGATTTCATCTTTGGTTTTGATGAGTCGAATCATGACTCCAGTGAACATAAAGGAGACATCATATCAAAGAAAACCCTGTAATTCTCCCCAGCTTCAACCTGCAGGCATAACACGGGATTCACATCACTTGTCTTTAGTGGAGAAAATCAGATTTAAGGCAGTAATATCAATTCTCCAGATAGTATATACTGGCCTCTAGGGAGCCCATCTCTTCCAGGCCATTTAGATGGTAAAGCCTCAGTGACAAAATCCCGATTCCGTCGGAGGAGCCTTTGCCTGGAACTGCCTTTGCAACCTCAGAACCCCATGAACATGGAGTAACGTGGGCCAGGGCGACCTCGGGCCCTCCTAGCACCTCCAGCACGTCCTCAGGAAGCGTTTAAGGGTTGCAGTGTGTTTCAACGTGCGAGTGTAGCTAACCACCTGCACCTCCTCTGCACCTCGATCTTCCAGTGCTGACCACCCTGCAGAACTTGGAGATGGTCAACGGGAAAGCTCAATGTAATAGAGAGCTGCAAAACACCAGGTGGGGAACGTTCTGGAAGCAGTTTGCCCACATCTGGGCTGCCTTTAGATGCACTACCATCAAATGCAGTTATTTTCAATGTGATCTTCTTAGGAGCACATAACAGTAAGTTAGTTACAGGTGTCATTGCTAGGACTAGAGGAAAACTCCACATAGAATCATTTTCTGAAAGTGCACATAAGTCCAAGTCAAAACGCTACACAAAACTGATTGATAACTTTAAAAATGGGCTGTGGGCCAGGAGAAAATCACAAATATAGATATAGGATTATTAATGTTTTCCATGATCTCTAAAAGAATTGTTCAGAGTAGTGTTTTTTAAGAGACTAAATATTAGACTTCATTAGGCTGTAATACATACCATAAATAAGAAAGGCAAGGTAATTCTACGCTGCTATCCCTAACCTTCCTATTGAGCCAGAATTGGCTGATGTCCACTACCTTTCATGCACTTTTAATTAGGAAAAATATACCAAATTCTTTCAAACCTGAATTGCTTTTCTTCTGCAAGTTTATACTGAGCATTACCCTTCCTGTAGCAGATGGGCCAGCAGTGAAGTGCATGCAGCCAGTGCTAGCCAGGGTTACATAGGCTCATCAAAGATTTACCTCTGTAGCACAAGGCTTACGAGCAAAGCAAGGCTTGCTTCAACTTAAAGGAAGTCTCTTAGGCAGTTTGCTGAAGGAGCTGCATTTGGGTATTGTGCTTTCAGTGCAGAGATGTCTCTGTACATGTTGAGCTGAAGAAAGTGCCGAATCTCCGTGGAGATCTGCTGCAAGGCTCAAAGATGAAAATGGATTTTGACATTTTGACATTTATTGGTCTGAAATGCATAGGAAAGTAGGCAATGTACTCAATGTAACAGGGAAATTTCATATCAGCTTTTTCATAACCCGTTTTTTTTTAACATGCTACAGGATGCCTCTTAATAATTAATGAATGAAAGTTAAGTGAATCCCGTTAGGAAACATTGCCGTGGATCAGATTACAAGCACATCCGATGGTGAATTGTAGAATGAATTGTTATATGAGTTTTGTTAGTCTCTGTCTTCCCTGATCATGCTTTCAGTTTCTTACAAATAACAAGAAAGGGAAAGATAAAAACCTCCAGGTTCTGCCTAAAAGGAATTCCAAAGGCTGTGTTAGAGCCATTTCCATTGTGAAACCTGAAGTGTGCTTTTCCAATTTCTTGTGATTGCAGATTTCATGAGTAAAATAGGTGATTATGCAAAAATTAATATAGAAAGGTTATTAAGAGATTTGAAATGAAAATTGGTTTTGTGCTTTAGATGGTGCAAAAGAAGTGCCTAATACCAGCTAGCAGAGAATTTCAAGGATTTGCGTACAACAGATAGTTAATGCAATTTAGATAAAAACCACCACACTACAGCTGACCCCACACTGCCTAACAACTTTCAGAGAGCATGTGACAGGGTAATACAAAGGTTATTTTTCTGTGGAACTGGTATTGTTCTAGTTTAGCAGGAATTCATTTCCACAGATCCACAAATGAAAGAGAGATTCTGCATGTGGGTCTCGCCACAGGAGGCACCAGTTGGTTCTGGTGTTGCTTTCCTCAGGATGCCACAGAAAACCATCCATAGCCCTGAGTTTAGCAGAGCAGAAAAGGGTACAGTTACAATTGCCCTTCTAGAAGCAAAATATTCTACCAGGAGTTGCAATAGCTCTTACTTTCTTCCAAAAGCTTCTAATCTTGATACCATATGGAGCTTTACCTGGAGCATGTGCTTCTGGGAGATGCTCCTGCATCTCAGAAGGGCTGGGAGTCTGAAATAGCCTCTTTTAGCTGGGGGTAGCAGGATGAAGAGACCTTCATACAGGACGATGCATTATATATTTTTCTTCAGCATGGGACTTCATGGGACTTGATTCTGTGTTCAGTTCCCTCCTCTGGCTCCCTGGTGCAGTCTGGTTTAGATTCCACCAAAAGAAGTGTTTCAAAATGTACATGAGGGTCTCTGCTTGGAAGAGCTTAGAAGCAAGACAGAGAGTTCAGGAGCAAAAAGAGAAAATGTGAAGCAGAAAAGCAGTGCAGCATTACAGTGCCAACATGGGGTGAAGCCCACAGGTTCAACATAGCTTTGATAAGGCAGTTGTAAGGAAATACTGATGTACAAAATGTTTGTACACATTACAATTTTACCTGCACTTAGAAAAGCAAATAAACAGACCAAACAAATGAAAATAAGGTAGACTCTCACCAAATAGCTAACCTCTAGTTTATTTGGCCTGAACTACATTTATATCCCATCTGACAGGGGATGAATGAACCTGTCAAGCTCTGCAGTTCAGGGCAACTTTAGTTAACTCCCAGATGTAGCTGCTTATCTGAAATGTATCTAAACGTCTTGAATCTGCACTGCTGCAGTGCTGAGCTGGAAGGAGGCCGGCACCCAGCCTTGCTTCTAGAGTGGCAGGAATGAAGCCAGTAGCTTTTTTCCTGTGAACAAATTCACCCATTTCTGAAGCCAGGAGACTTAGTTAGGAACTCAATGGGCACAAAGAAGGAGGGGGAAAAAAAAAAGCGCAAAAACTTCACTTGCTCCCAACAATTTTGGAAGGTGATGGCTCAGAAAGGATGCTATAAAGTGATACTGGTCCCTAATTTAGATCCTGTTAAAGGGAACTTCAGGTATGTGGTTTTATTTTTTTACAAATTGTTATTGGTAACAAAACCATCCAGAATATGTTCTTCACAATCCAAAAGGAGAAATGCAGATATTGTGTCTTTGCAGTCAACCCTCAGAAACTGGGAAAATGGACAGTGAATTAGCCATTTTCTTTTTGCTTTTTATAACAGCAAGTATTTGCCCTATTAAACATTTAGAGGCAGATGTTCTTTCTTTGTATTCAATATTTTCTCAAGCAATAACTATTGACTGCAGCAGGGTATTATCTGTGCAAGAGCAACAGCACTTCAACCATGGCTTTTGAGTTTGACTGTGTTCCCTTAATGCTCCATGCTATGCGTCCACAGGCTTCATATATATTTTGTTGTATATATCCAGTTAATGCACATTCAAGCTGAGGAGGATTCTCAGTAGGATTTTTGGAAGGAAATTGCTATATATAATTCTGCTTCCATTGATGGGAAGAGTAAAATTCCAGTTCTGAAGATCCAGCCAAGTACTTGAAATTCCCTTAAGCTGTTATCTGCTCTCCTTTTATTTGCTCATTAAGTGTTGAGCGCTATGGAGTTATTGGCCTCAATCTGAGTAAAGAAAGCTCATCCGTGGCATCAAGGGCCATTGACTCTAAGCTTTGTACAAATACCACTGATCATGAATAACCTGTAAGACTGTATGTAATTCCTGGCTATGAAGAAGATAAGCTGCAGTCCCTCTACATTTCTACTGAGGTCTTCTGGTGGATTCGTTCAGTGGATTTCTCCAGAGACGAAGAGAGGGAAAGGATGGGCAGGTAGCTTGTTAGCTGAGCTAAGCTTTGATGGAAGGGGATTCCAGCTCTGCATTTCCAGCCTAGCGTGTTTTGGGTACATCACTTAGCTCCTGCTTCCTTCACTTGCCTCTCTAGAAAGAAGAGGTAAAATATCTTGGGTCTCAAGGATAGAGCTACAAGAGTAAAATCTGTTCAGGATGGTGAAGTGCTTAAAATGTCGTGCAATGGGAGGCAGATACAGACCTCAGACTGGACGTGATACTTGCAGGGCGATTGGAGTGTTTGACCCTGGGAGGCTAAAAAAGAATGGTTTTACTGCTCTTAGAAATACAATGCAAAACAGTGAGGACAAAACACAGAAGCAGTTTGAAGATACAGTTTTCTCAGGTTATCCCACAAAAGCCCTTGAAAGGCAAATATTTCTTGAGGCTGAGATCGCTCAGGCTTGTAAGGTTACCCGCTGTAATGTGATAGTCATTGGGAGACCTTTCCAATGCGCTTGCAGCCACGTGTCACATGAAACACCATTGGCCTCTGAGGTGGCTAATCCCTCTTGCTTCCTTCCATTATCTTTGAGAAGTTCCAGGGGGCTTGGGAATAAACAAGTGCACAGTCCTGTGCCTAGCAGGACTGTGCTGGGGTGGTGTGTTTCGAATAAGAAGCTATTTTGTACTCAGGGATCAGGCTGTGGGGCTTTGTGCATGCTGCTTTCACAGATGGCAACATCAGTAGGAATTGTTATTATTATTGTTTTAAAACTCCAGCAATCACTGGCTTTCATACCTTGTAAAGTGTAAGCAGCTTGTTTGTGGGGTTTACCTGGCACGGTTGTATTACTCATACCCTGTTCCTTGCTTTGTTTGCTGGCAGAATACATACACCAATGCAGACAAGCTCTTAGAGGCTGCAGAGCAGTTGGCTCAGACTGGGGAATGTGACCCTGAAGAGATCTATAAAGCAGCCCGGCATCTGGAAGTTCGGATCCAGGACTTCGTGCGAAGGGTGGAACAGAGAAAGCTTCTCTTGGACATGTCAGTCTCCTTCCATACCCACACCAAAGAGGTAAGATGTGTATGATGGAATTTCTCTGTATTGCACAGTGCTGCAAGAATTTGAAACTCCAGTGATGCATCTTCATCACGCAGGGCTGATGTCCAGTTCATTTGCTATAGATGAGCAGCTGTTGTAAAGAGGAAACAAAATGTTAATGAAACTTATGAATGCTGTAGTACAGGAAAATAGTATCTGACAGATCACACGGTGTTTAATTCACGACGTATTGCTGTAAAGTGGGCAGTGTTTGAGTCTCTTGTGAGAACATCAGTAAATGTTAACGTGTTAGATATAGGCATGTTTAGAGCATGATAGGAAGTCTAGAAGCGATTCCAGTTTAATGTAGTGTTAATGAATGTGGCCATTATTATGAAGGGTTACTAGAAATCCTGCATTGCTTAATGAGGTGACTTCACTTTGCAGAATTAGGGGTAAAGAGCAAACGGCCACATTCTGCTTATGACGATTCAGTGAGAACCCAAATAAATGCCGTTTAGTTTAATTGAAAAGTACCAGAGATAGGGCTGTCTTGCCAGAGATGCAGCGGACAGGACATCAAATGGGAGGCCACGGGGGATGTAATTAAGGCATACTTCACATTTTTCTGCAGACGAAAGGGCATTCAGTGATGAGTGACTTTTAAAGATAGGCTTTCTGCTGAGAGAGATGGAATTAGGCGGGGTGGTTGTTTTCATGCTCTGTAGCATCTGTTTGCAACAGCACTCTTGATCAGAAAGATGCTCATAGAAGCTGAACGCTTTGCCTGTGATGGTTGATTTCCATGTTACGAACCAGCTGCTTATAGTAGACTTGAGTGTGTGTGGTAGCCCCCATGAGCAAAAGGTGGATGCACACATCCATATGTATGGGGAGGATAGCTGGGATTACAGTGTGTCTGTTATAGCTGTTGGTAGATGAGGGTTTTCCTCTTAAATCCTGCTCTGCAATATACTAAGCTTTAAGCTTGTGAGTAGTGCTGTTGTTTCCAGCATAGCTCAGAGACTTGCAGCTACCCTGCTTTGCCACGGGGGAAGCTTAATTGGTTATTTCCTAAATTAAAATTATTTCAGAAGGGTTTCCTTCTGTGATTAACCTTGCTTCACCTGTGCAGGTGGTGGCTAGTAACGCTAAGATGGACAGAACTCCGGGAAGCTGCCAATATTGTATGTTTTCTAACGCCCGTTTTTTCGCTGATGATTACTAACACTGTGTAGCCTACTTTGGGCTTGGGAACTCCAACTGTCCAGTATGGATGAGTTTGGCTTGCAGAGCAATATTCACCTCTGCCCTTTGTCAACTGGAAGAAATCACAGGCTTCGCTCACCTGGACTTTATTTAATGAGCCCAATTTTGGTATATAAAAACATAGATGTACAAGAGAGCCAATTTTTTTGGAATGTAATAAAAAAACAGCCTTTTGTAGCATCATCAGTACTGCCTGGCCCTGTGCCCAGCGCTGAAGGGCGGCCCTGCAGAAGAAGGGGAGTTTCCCCTTCCTCAGCCTGTGTTCCTTGAAGGAAGGGATGCCACCGGCTGCCTCCTTCTGTGGCAGGTTCCTATGTCTTGGAAGCACTGGTGTGAGCTGCACAACCCAACAGCTTCTTTCCTAAGAAAACTAAGTGAAAAAATTGCTGCACTTCTAATATTTGTCTGCCACCTGTGAGGATCCCCCCAAAGAGAGTGAAATAACTGAAGAATCCTGAGGGAACCTGCTGCAAAGAGCAAATATTAAAACTGGGGAGGCTAAGCACATGTTTGGAGCTTCATTTGAATATTTTTTATGCTATAAATAGTTTGGCCCAAGTTGAAGTGACTTAAGGCCTTCTTTGGGCCTTGCAATATATTGTAAAATGGAGAGTTAATCAGTGTAATTGTCGTTCTTCAACACAAAAACATCTAGCTGAATTCCTCCAAAACATAGAAATACAGATTCCTTTCCTATGTCAGTTTTCCTGTGATTGTGTTTATGCTCTTTCCCTGTTTCTTACCAACTAGTCTCAGCTGATTCCTTGCTGGGACCCTGGGGACTCTGCAGGCTCTAGCTGGTGCCTCCCTGTAGACACTTGCGCAGATGGCTTCACTCTACGGCTGCACCATCTTTACTCATTTTTGGAAGCTGTTTAAAAATAATTCCACACTAGGCATATTTCTCCATATCAGCTGGGGTTTCAGTCCAACAAAGATAACACTAGATTCCATTTTTAACGTCAGGATTTATCAAGTAATATTCCCTTTAAGGAAGTGGCAGTTTTAGTTGAGTAAAAGAAATAGTTTGGAGGCAGATCTTAAATTCTTGCAGATGTCAAGTCAAGTCAAAAAAGAATCCTTTGGTGCAGCAGTAACAAACAGGGACATCTGAGATCCATTGCTGGTGGTTTTCCAGGAGGCATTCCAGTTAGAGGGCCAGCACATCCCGCTCTGATTAACTGGCCCCTCCTGCTGCTGTTCCCTACCCTGCCCACTCAGACCTTGCACAGGGGAGCCCCTTGGGGCTCCAGGAAACCCTGAGGCTGGCATGTTAACACATGTTTAACACCTGACATGCTTTGCATTGTGCGAGAAGGGATTGTTAATTACTTCATCATCATCATCATTATTCATTTCAGCCTTTGTAATTCTGAAAACTGTTTTTTAAACTATTCTTTTATGTTCTTAAAAATGAATAAACAGTTGGCTTACAATTTTCTTGGCAATAATGCAGGAAACTATGGCCTAGATGAATTTTTCATCTACATTTCCCAGATTCTCTTTATTTCTTGATATATGAACCTACTGAGAGAGAATTGGTGAAAGGGAAAATTAAGTAGAAAGAATCAGTCTTACTGACAACGCATTTCTGGGAATATTCTGAATATCTTCCTGCAACGAACATGTCACTTCTGACAATCTTCCTAGCAGAGATGAATCAGTTTTCTGATGTGCTAAATCCCAGCCATGTGGCTGGGTGCATCGGCCGTGATCTCCTCGCCCCTTCGCCTGTGCTCTGCCCACTTGGTCCTGCAGCTGAGTAGGGACATTCCAGCATCTGAGAGACTTTTCTCTTGTTTTCCAAAGCCATCTTTTCAAGGAAATACTCCCCTTTTGTAAGCCTGTTGGCCAGCATTTCTTCAGGGCAGTATTAGTGGTGAATTAAGGAGTCATGGAAGTCCAGATATCCCAGAGCAACGAGATACACACTCCACACCCCAGTAGACTCCAGTCACTGTTTATTTTGTGTGAAAGTATTAGGCAGTTTCCCCATGGCAAGCACTGATTTATGTCATTGGAGGAATATAGAAAAGACTAGCAGTAAATCATTACAATAATTAAGTTTTTAAGTGACCTTATTGTAAGAATGCATGCAGTAAGGTGGAATGATTGCGTTTTGGTTAACGCAAAACATAAATTTAAAGCAGTATCCAAAGTGATTGCATTGTAACTCAGGAGTAATGCAAATGTCCTATTGCAGGCATATAAAAGAGATGTTGTGTTTCACTGTCCCGCAGTATTCATTAGGCTCTTTTAGTTTATAGTTAGTTAATATTTTCATGCCCTTTTAGGCAGAAGCAGGCCTGACAGCAGGAGCTGAACTCTGCTACCCTGGGAATCAAATCCAATTATCTGTATGGCAGGGTAAAGTTACAAATTATTGTCAATGGGATAAAGGCATTCAACAGACTTGTACCTGAATCATTTCTCTGAGGATTAAGTGTGATTGAATTCAGGTTATTTCAGATCTGGACCAATTATTGGCAGGATTGCCAGATCTCATAATTTTATTTCAAATCTCATGATAGTTAATGTTTTTCTGTGAGCTCTCAGCTGCTAAGATCAAATGATGATACAAGATTCTTGGCTGTCATTCTGCTTAAAAGAGAATAGTTTCTGATCCTTCTACAGAAGAGGTTTCACATGTGGTTAGTTCTCACTCTGAAGACTCAAAAACCTCAAGGCAAATAACAAAAACATCCTTTCTTTCTACGTTTCTATCTTAATATTTTACATTGGTTTTGTAGTTTTATACTTGTAGTCCTGAAGAGTATACTTTACAATTCCAGGTATAAAAAAGTAGACATAAAAGGACACTCTCAACATCTCTGTGTCGTTAAAAACTTGTTGGTGCTTTAATCATCAACATAGGAAGGCCTGGCAATGAGTTTTTGTCAAGCAGGTGTTGAGGTGAGGGGATGATCCTATAGACCTGTGTGTGATATTTGCATGCAAATATATTTTTGGTTCCATCTTCAGGTTTTTAAGCTTTTAGGGTTAATGTCTAAGAGCAAGCATTTGCACCTAGAAAAGTTTGCTGTCATGTTACCATTTGTATTAGCTTATAGTGAAGTTGCTGATATAACAGCAAAGAGGAACCTCACTGGATTTAAATCCATATATAGTATATGGGTCATACCTGGAATGCAAAGCAATTCTGCAGGTGCTTCCTAGCTCTCCAGGGCATTAAAAACATATTGCTAACACCTCTACATTTTCTCAATTCTCCATGATTCCCAGACCACCACCTTTGCTTTGCCTTGAGCCTTGCAAGAGCAGAGCAGGAGGGGCAGCAACGGGCTCGTCAGGCCATGCACCCTGCTGGCCCTCGAGAGGCTGGAAGAGCAATAGGAGGAGCTGCTCCATGCTTGTCATTCCTTATGAAACCTGCCAAGTCTAACTAGTCTCCAGAACTGGGAGATGTGTAGGCTCCATAAATATTTAATCCTGAAAAAGAAATGAATTGCACAATGCATAGCAGGTTCTTACTGGGCATATGCAAACTGGAATTTGGCAGAAGTCTTTAGAAAGGCAAAACTTGGGCACATTTTCACAGAGTTGATGTAATATATATTCTTGACATCAAGGCTAAACCCTGCAAAATGAAAACCCTGGCTTAAAAGTGGGAAAGATCTGGAGCATCCGTGCAAGTAGAAGATTCGTCACCAGCACACACAAAGCAACTCTTTTTTCACTGTCATCTCATTCTGGACTTTTTGCCTCAAAATGCATCGAGAAGTTCAGTGTTAGGCAGATGATGTCTTAGGCAGGCTTGCTGTGCAAAATTTCACTATGAATAGCTTGCCTTAACCCATGAGAGTCCGAGAACAGAGTTCTGGGGCATTAAGTGTCAGACAGCTTCCCATAAAGACCCAAATTCTTCACGTACCCAAGGTCACCTTGCTCACCCCATGGAACGGGAGCAGGTTTACCCCATCCGTTGGGAACAGTAGCAGAGCTTTACTGCACATACTGCTGCCTTACTTCTTTTTGCTTGTTAACCAAAGGCTGTGAAATTAAATTCTCTCTGCTTTGGTTGAATACCATCATTAGGAGATGATTTTAGTGCAGGTCATTAGTTTTAGCAGGCCTTGACTCTAGTGCTGTGACAGAGGTACTGGGAAGCAGGGAGCAGAACGCTCCCTTGGCTGAGGCTGCTGCTGGTGACTCCAGCAGACAGAAGAGGTGACAGGATGAATCAAAGTTAATCATGGAGCAAACATGACAGGGGTATATTGTACAATCCTGTCATTCATCGTAAATTGACCCAGGTTTCGCCCTGTTACTATACTTAATAATTTGTTGCTTGACTTTAACTCCTAATATTGACATTTTGAAGCAATCACCCATCAGATAACACAGATTTGTGATGAAGGGGGTAATCAGTTTAGTGATTCCCTTTGCTGGCAGCTGCAAGGAGCTCGGAGTAGATCTTGCTCGCACTGAATGAACAGTTCCCACACAGCATTTGCCACACACACTTCCTTGCTGGAAAGCTGGGCTGAGCAGCGCTTTTGTTCTGCTCCCACACTATGGCCAGCCTTAAAAAAAACCAAAAACAAACAAACAAACAAAACCACATGTAAGCATAAAGCACTAGAATGACGTGAACTGGCTCTTGCTGTATAAGATTCACTGCTTTGGCATCTCGCATCATGGCACCTTCCAGGCTTGGGATGAAGAACCATGTGTCTTGTTGAAAGGCTGCACAGTTTTATTCTTCAACAGGATACAGTTCCTAGCTGAGTTATCCAAAGCTAATTAGAAAATCTGACTTTGAAAATATCAGCCATTCACTGTGGGGCTGCAAAGCACCAAACCTTAGTGTACGCCTGCTCCAAGGCTGGATGCCAGTTCTCTTGGGAGCTGGATCAGTTTGACTGAGGTGGGATGGGGAGAATATTGTGAGCACTCAACTCAGGAGGCAGTTGGGAGAGAGAGAAATAAAAAGCTTTTATGAGAATTTAAGTAAATGCTGCAAGTGTTCAGTTCCTAAAGGTTCTGTTATTCCTGTCAGAGATGGATTTGCAGGAAGAGAGCAGGGATATTTGTGAAAGGAACTGCCAGAGCTGCACATACAGGTAATGTGTACATATATACATATGCTTGCTTGACAGGACTGCTGATTCCTTGGAGAAGACAGATACATTCCCTTACTTACTAGCCTACCTTTTGGGTAATCATACCTTTTGGGACTATCAGGAAGGCTCTTCTGATATAATAAATAAGCTTTATTTTGGGGCTGTGTGTGCAAAAGTTCACCCTGGGTTTTTACTAACCAGTTCCCATGAAGCAAGAAATCCCTCTGCCAGCTCCAGCACATGGGCTGGGGTCTGGCCAAGCTGTGAACATTTAACAGTGATTCATGCTGCTAGTTTCTCTACAGGGTTAAATGGGGTCTGCAGTGCTAGCAAAGCACCAAGGCTGAGGAGCCGGAGCAGCTGGGGTGCTGCGGGGTGCCCCTCTGGCCTGTCTGCTGCTTGTCTCGGAGCAGGGGTCGGTCTTTCATGCAGGATTAAGGAGCAGGGTATGGAGGGAGCTGCGGTGTCCTGGCAGCACATCCCGCTCTCAAGCAGAAGAGTTTGAAGCATGGCCAGGTTGCTGGTGAATAAAAATTCTGCCATCTGTGGTCTTTTAAATAGTGAAACTTCAGGAAACTTCAGTCAAGGTAACCTGAATTAAATGGCTGCAAACAAATAGACTCAATCTCAAGAAATTCAGCCTGCAGCAGAGCAAGGCAGTCGCATGGAAGACAAGTTCCTTCTCATGGTTCTGCCGTGTGCTTGCGTAGACTGCTTTTCAGTTCGCACTTCCCATCTTGGTTTCCCTGATCATTGGGCAGCTTTTGGAGCATTTGCGTTGTTCTGATGGAGTATCAACAGTATCAGCAGCAGCTTCAGTGGCTGCCGCGTGTGTTCTGCGCACGACGCTCCAGCACGGGGCCCGGGACGGCAGCCGGAGTGCGGGGCGGTTTGTGCAGCGAGTTCTCATCGTCGAAGCCCTGCGGAGATGCCTCTGTAATTCACCCATCACTCAAAAAAACCAACCCGTTCTGTTGCCCTTTAAATGCATGTGTGCAATGGAGTCTGGAAAACTAGTTTAAAATGTTTAATGTCAGTGTAGTGGTTCAAGGAGATGGATTCAGTAGGATTGTTTGGTGAGAGAAAGGGTGCGCAGTTTGTTTAATCCCTAGCAAGTTTCACAATGATCAGAGGTGTCACAAGTGATTTATATCTGCGATTGCCAGGGCAGAGAGGGGAGCTGCACAAAGGCTCCAAGCTGCACAGCAGGGAAGGCTGCAAGAGATACAGCAAGTCACCGGGGAAAGCACCAAGTGAGGAGCTGGTGCAGCTCCTCTTTGGAAAGCACTGAAATGTTTAGAGTCAGGGTGCGGTGAGTTTAGAAGAAAATACAGTATTTCCTGCATTTATTTAAGCAAGTTGCTGATCTTGTAGTGTATGTTTTGCAGCTATAAGAAGCTGTTCTTGTACAAGGTTGCTGTGTATTACCCTGGTGTAAAGCTGAATGTATGTTTTGATGTAGTAAGTACTTCTTCAAGCTTACACCAGTATGGTCAAGTGCAGAATTCACTTTGCCTAGTTCATTTTCTGCAGTTAATCACATCCCAATTCATCATTGCAAGTAACTTGCATTAAGATGATGCTTTAAGGGAAGTATGTTTTGCAGTCCCTGATGGTAGCAGGCAAAGCACTGAACAAGCGTGTCTTACTCTTCAGTTTTAAGCCAACTTCCTCTCCTGGAATGAGTAGTCCCTGAATTACATATACATGACCTTGGGCAGGGGATCTGTGTGCTCCCTGATGCAAGCAGAGCTGCCCTGAGCACGAACGATTCCCTTGGGAGGAGATTACCCTGCGCTGTATCAGTCTGGTCCATGCAGGGCTTGGAACAAGCATCAGATGTTCAGGCATCGCAAATCCTTTTGCCATAGGCAAGGTTACTAATTAAAAGGCTTCAGCATACAGAAGCACCAGATGCAACCCAACCAAGGATGAATGTCAAGAAATTGGCAAGGAAAGGGGAAAAAAAAGGCAAGAAAGAGGTCAGGAAGGGATCAGAATTTTTTTTCACAGAATGTTCCCTTTCTTTCCACTTGTTCTTCCAACCAGTTTGGTGATGTCTGACAACATTACATCTTGCAACAGGCTGTCTTATCAACTGCATCTTAGTGTAGAAGTTGCATGTTGTGGCATTTCATGTGAAGTGTCTGGTCATATTCCATCCTGACAAGTTTTATTGGGTATGTTGCTGTGACATGACACTTCACTGGTGGCAACCGGTCATGTTACAGCTCGTCATTGCATATGTTCTTTCATACATTTCCATTGACATTTGCATGAGGCCTTGAATGTACCTTGGGATTTGAAAGCGTTGTTGGATTCTGCTTTCAAGTTGTAACAACCATCAGTTCATGCAATTAGGTAGGAATGAACATGGGCTAGTGGGAGTTAATTATACTGAGGAGCACTGTTATCTTCTCCATGTTTGGTGGGAGGAAACCGAGGTACAAAAGCAGTTTCCGAAGGAAACCATTTTCGTAGTGGCCCAGCACAGGTGCTGAAACACAAGCACGAGCTGAAGTCCTGCCACTAATGAACCTGCTCTGGAAACAAGTAAAACCAGGTGCAGACCTTTGTTTTCTACTAGGGTCTGTGTGACTGTCTTTTGCATATTAACTGAGTAACTAGAGGTTACTGCTCAGAATGAATTTGTGTAAGCCTGGCTTAGGAGGAGAGGAGAACAGAGTGATGAACATCTCTTTCTGGAGTAATTCTATCTACTCTCTCTCAACCCAAACATGGACTTGGGTCCATGGACTCCTTTGGACTCCTCTGTTAACTCATGGCATCTCTGCAGGACCCCCCACGAGTCCTTCCTTCCAGGAGGACTTTCCATGAATTCCTCTCAATTCTATTCTAGCCTTGATTGCTGTGATGGACATTAATTTACTGAGGTAGCATGAACATGCTTTTGAGGCATGCCCTGCACTACAGGGTGCTCCTTGGACACTGTGAAGGGGTCAAACACATAGCCTGTGTAGTTGTGTGTTTCCTTTAACAACCTGGTTTTGAATGACTAGCAAAAATATTGCACCGTGGCTATTCCCAAGGATTGAATTGACCCGTTCTGCATCTTCCGTTTTACTGGTCTCAGTACTTAATCTCTTCACGCTGTTCTGGGAAGAATTGAAGCTCACTACAGACATTTGCCAATAGCAGAGTGCAAACACTGGGCCTTTAATGTTTACTCCTAAGAGGGAGGCAGGGGTTTCTTAGCAGTCTCTATAGCTTTTCATTTTGTATAAAGTGGTCCCTTGCTCTAAGTGAGAAGCACAGTTTTTAGTTAAGAGGCACAGGTGTCCTTCAAAGCTTCAGTAAGTGGTTTCATTAAGTGCTTGAGTAAAATGAAGAGTATTGCCTGAGGCAAAGTGACTGGAAATAAGGATGTGTATTGTCTTTTGGATTGACAAAATTGCCTGTGTATTACAACCATACAAGGCAAAAAGAAAAAAATATTAAAAAAAAAGTTGTTACCATGTATAAGGGAGCTGACATGCTCCACAAAAAGAGGGGGTTTGGGTTTTTTGCCTTTCACCCCCCCGCCCCCACAACTGGTCTAGTTATCAGAGGGGAGCTGATTTTCTTGTGTGAAGCCATCGTTTCCTTGAGAAATAAGCTGGGATCTTGGAGCTTTTAAAATGCTTCAGCATGAACACTACATGTTATTTACCTTGAACTTTTGTGTAACTGACAACTACAAAATTCATAAACAACTTCAGGGCCATGTGTTGGATTTGTGGCTGGGTCTCTCTGCAGGGCATAATTCAGGTTTAACCACCAATGCATTAGTGTTTCCACATCCAATTAATTACGCCAAAACATAGATCAATTTGCAGGAAGCATAAAATAATTTTTTGTCTGGATTTTCCAGGAATCTGTATCTTTGGTTTAGAACTCAGTAAGCAGCTTGGTATGGAGATGATCTCAGTCCTGGGCATGGGCATCACCAACAACTTTAGTAAAAACCATCACAGCTGGATGTGGAAATGTTGTGTCAGGATTTGAAATGACTGCATCCACCTGCATGTTCCCCCTATGCAGGATCAAGTGACAGGCTAGCAGTGGTTTGTAATGTCTCTGGGAATGGGACAGGTGTCCGTGAACTTTGCTCATGCTAAAAATGAAGGTGGAAAAGCTGGTTTGCGCAAATACAAGTCAAAGATCATCCTGTGAAATACTCCAAATTGCATTGAAGACCCGAAGCTGTGAACTTAGTGTAAGTAAACTTGCTGCTTTGAAGTAAGTCAGAACATATGCACAAAGTGTCTGATGATTTAGGGTTTTAATAGGATTTTAAAAATAAGTTGAGTAGCTGTATTGAAATTAAACATTGAGCCCTAATAGAGACTGATGTTCTGAGTTGTGTTGAACTGAGAAAAGCCAGACCATGGTCTCAGTTTTGTTATTAACAGGTCAGCTAGTTTTGGTGTGGTGACGTGGAATCTATGGCATTCAGAAATGGCACTCGGTGACAATACATTTCAGGTGCTGTTAATTGCAGCACATAACCTAGGAGGTCTGTGAATCAGGTTCCTATTGCAAATTGTTCCCGGATGATCTTCCTAATCTTATTAATATTAACTGATTCTTTGTATGAGGATTTCCCAGGGATTGGTGGAGTCCAAAGGATTAAAACCTCTGAGTCAAGGATGACCTAGATTCTGATAGCTTTTGTGAGGCAAATCCTTACAACCAGGGGTCGTGTATGGAGCCATCTGAATTTAATATGAGTTCATGTATTTGAGTGTTAGGTCAGATTAATGTCTCAATTCCAGTTGGGTGAGGTGCCGTTTATGTAGAAGTATTTCAAAATTGCTTTAATTTAGGAGCATATTCCAAAAGTGACTCAGGGCCTTAAAAATCGAAATTTTGGGGGCGGTTCTGAAGACACTTCTAAAGACAAGGCTTTCCTCCTCAGTTGCACTGGGTATTGGAAACTCCTTGGTCCTTCCTAACAGGATAATTTCAAGGAAGTGACAGACTGCCAGCAGTGAAGCTGCTTATCTCGCTTATCTTTTTGTAACAAAAACTCCCTGAGCCTTTTGAGGTTATCTTAAATAGAAAAATGAAATGTGAAAAAGAGGGCAAAAAAATTATCGAACCAGTTTGCCTCCTCTGGAAGAGAAGGATGATTTACACCCATGGCCATTCTCCTGTTTTGTCCTTACAAGGAGAACTGTTACTATGGAGAGCCTCTCTTATGTGGATATCTGATGAGCAGGGAAAATAATATTGCCAAAAAACCTGATCCTAGCCTGCCTCAGTCCAGCTGTTCCTACCGCCTGAGTGGGAGCAGGTGTCAAGAGCAAAACCAGGAAGATGCTGAATGTAACTGATGTGCTTAAAGGCATTAATGCATTTTCCTTTACACTGGCTTGCCCAGGTTCAGCACCTGGAACTTGTGTCACAAATGAAAAATTGCTCAGTTTGGCTATTCAAATGTGTTTTCATCCTTTCATCTGTTTCACGGACCTGGCTACTTAATTATATTATTTTCTTGTATGAATAATTGTCTTTCCTTTGAGACTATAAAAATATATAAATAAACTGAGCAAGATGATACATTTTAGGGCAGGAGTAGACTAGGCAATTAGGATTATGTCATTTGTGAATCATTTGTGAATAAATTGAGACTACGGGGTTCACTCAGAAGACTCGCTAACCCTAGAAGAAGGCCTTTGAATCCAGCAGCAGTTTTGAGCATCCTGTCCTCAGTGGCTGGTAGCCCAGCAGGGTGGGAGCAGGGCACAGGGAGCTCTCCTGTTTCTGATGTGGTCACTCCGCAGGCCTGGGACAGGGTCAGATTTCAGGGGGTTTGATTTAGATCAGCAAGCCTGTTGCCTGGAAGTCAGGCAAAACTGTGGGGTTTGGGCCCTGTTAGTTGGTGAGCAGCCCTGTCAGGTGGCTCCTAACCGCCTGTCTCCTGCCTTCCTTGTGGGCACGCAGACTTCGCCAACTCCGAAGTCCCGCAGGACGAGGACGCGGTGCCCCGCTCTGAACAGACGTGTTTTCAGGAGCTCTTCCGACACCCCCGCGTGGCGCCCGTCTCCTCCTGGGGATCTGCCGTGGGTTCCGTGTGAAGCAAACGGCTCCACAGCTCCGGGCAGGCAGGCGGAAACGCAGCCCGCGGCGCCGCGGCCTTCGGCGCTGGCTGCGTCCCACACTGTGCCGTGCGTCCCGCTCCCTCCTCTGCTGCCTTGCGGAGCATCCCAGCGGAATGTGGGTTAATGGGGCAGGCATGGCACAGAAACGGAGTCTCTCTGGTGGAGTCATTAGGATTTGCTGGCGGATTGCCAGCTCGGTTGGTGCAATTTTACCCTCACTTTTCAGAGGAAGCTTAAAGGGGAATCCTCGGTTCGTGTTGAGGCTTTACGGGCAGCGAGGAGCCGGGGCTGCCGCTGTGCAGATTCCTGGGAACAGCTGGCTGCGGGTTTTCATCGGAGCACTCAGCCAAATGATTTTTCGTGTTCTTTTGAAATCGGTAGCCGATATTGCTTAAAGTGAATGCATCTGCATGGAATTGGTAGGTGAGACTGCTGCCTCCTCATCATGTCTGGAGTTTCTGGAAGTCAAAAAGCAGAGTCTGAGGGGCATTTTGGAAACAGGAACAACAAGCCTATTCTTCCCCTGTGAGACATAGCAAGTCACTACCTACGTATACACCAAACATATTAGTTCTGCAGCAGGATTCAGATGGATGAGAATGTATTAGGAGTTGATATCATGCAGCTCTTGAAAGGCATAGGGTTATCACAGCTGTATGGCTTTGTAATTTGTTACTTGTCTAAGGAATTAATTGGGGAGATACCATGAATTTAGATATTGTCATTTAAGAGGGTAAGATGAAAACTGATCTGAGGAAAAAAGGCTTGATAATGTATTCATGTGTTGCTTAAAATCAAATCCTGCCTCCAGAATCCAGTGTATCTTTTTGCTTTAAAAACTTGAGTTCAGCTTCCATGTGAAACATGCTCTCCTGGTTAATACTTTCTGATCTGGAATTAGAGAGCAAAAGGGTTAAGTCTCAATCCCTCTCTGATTTATATTTCCCTCCCCTTCTTCCCAGCTGTGGACATGGATGGAAGATCTGCAGAAGGAGCTCCTAGAGGATGTCTGTGCTGACTCGGTGGATGCTGTTCAGGAGCTTATCAAGCAGTTTCAGCAGCAACAAACAGCCACCTTGGATGCTACCCTCAATGTTATTAAAGAAGGGGAAGATCTAATCCAACAGCTCAGGTAAGCATCCCCCTGGGGGATAAAGGTCAAGAAATCGTGTGTTTTAGGCGTGCATAAGTGAGACAAGGTAAGTTTAGGATTAATTGGGAGAGTGTATTAACTCTTATTTATGATGGTTTTAAGTTATTGGAGTGTTTTATATAAATTGCAAGGAGTGACTGATTAGAATCTGTGAAGCAGCGTGAGCTGCAGTGTTTGATAGGGAGATTATTTATAGACACAATGAACTAAATTGAAACAAATGTTTTTCAGGTGAATATTTTAAGTGGGTACTTAAAAAAGATTGCTAATGGTTATGAGCTGAGGCCTTGTGATTTATAGGGTTACTCCTGGTATAGAAAAACTGTATGCCTCCAAATAAAATATGCACATATGTCTAACAGTCTTCACTTGTTTTGCATGCAGCACCCTTCCATTTATCAATGTTCATATGGGGTTTATTAACGCTATCAAATGAGGTCTTGTATTGTCAGTTCTACTTGCATTATGAATTTAAACAGCTCTTTTTTCGTGATTTGAAATACATCAATACATCACGGGCTCTGAAAAGCTTTTTTTTTTTTTTTTTTTTTTTT
>JAVCKT010013119.1:26929-41153 GCA_032273925.1 Rhynchotus rufescens
TTGCTTTCTTGGTCTGTAAGTGTAGTAGAGCAGATGCTTGCAGAGAGTACAATACTGTCACCCCACATTTGTACTACTGAGCTACTGAGATCTCTCACATGTTCTTATTTACACTAGTATCCTAGTACTTTAGCTGTGTTGAGAGCAATGTTTTCCTTTCTTTAGTAATGCAACAGATCAGAACAACTCTAGTACATCTGTGGTTCCTGAGGTCTTCATATTATTACAGAGATTGCCCTTCTCTACAAGTAGATAGTGTGTATATTATGTATAAATATATAATACAAAAATGTAGCAAGTCTCACACATTTCACCTGAAACTCACCCAGGGGTTATGTCAAGAGCTGTGCAAGAGGCCTCGAGTCCTCTGCTGCAGTGGATGCTGAAATTTCCTCTGTCCTTTTCTTGTCACCCAGGATGTGCAGTTTTATCCACTGAATCAGAGTAAGATTGAGAGATTTGGAAAGGCTGCCTTAAGTTTTGATTGTGCCCTAGGCAGCTGCCCAGGAGAGAGTGCAACTGCCTGGGTTAGTGTATGTGGTTTACCTGCAGCCCAGGGGCCGAGTGAGGGATGCAAGCTGAGGTGCTGCCTGCTGGGAGCAGAGCTGGCAAGGAAGCATAGGCAGTGGAGGGAGCCAGGCTCCATCCCCACATTCATCTTAGCAAGTGAGATGGGGAGGAAGGAAGCATGCTGTGCTTGGTGAGCGTGCTTCCAGATGGAGGAGATTTTAGATAATAACATCAGTATGGCCATGCCAGGTCAGCCAAAGGTCCGTGTGGGCCGTTATCTTGTCTCTGATTGGGGGCAGTTTCCCTTTGGAAGAGACTTTTTCTGGAAGTTCAGGGCCTTTCTAGGAAATCACAAGAATGGCAATGAAATTTTGTACCAAAAGATTTTTTTTTCTGCAGAACTCCCACTCACCTCACTTACTGGCACATCATTCCAGCATAAACACACATGGAGAAGAGCCAGAAATGGACCCTGTGTGAGACTGTGGGTCTGGCCAAGGCATTGCAGAAAATACCTGTGTTGAAGACACAGACAGCCACGTTTTGCTTGTGGAAAGTGGGAAATAGAGACATGCAGTGGCCAGAAGAGTATTTGAGGCTGAGAAGTCTTTTGAGCATCACTGTGCATAGTGGTTGCCGTAGGAAGGCCGGTGTAGGGAGAGAGTGAGTGGGTGTTCATCTGTTTTCATTCAAGCTTGGTCAGTTCTTAGTTTCAGTCTTTGAAAAGCCAAGGTAACCCCATGTTTGAAAATGATTTTGGAGTTGGTGTGGTACCCAAGCATTTGAAAATGGCAAGGCTGGGTTTGTGGCAGTTGTTTTTAACCAAGAAATTACATTGCTGGACTCTGGCTGGTGTTCTGGGCAGTGAGCAAGGTGGAGCAGGGTGAAGGAGGAGCCTCTGCTTTTGACAACCTCAGCTAAACACGAAGATCAGTTTTTGAAGAAAAGAAGCCTTGGATACATGCAGAGATAAGCAGAGCTAAATGGTCAAGATGCTCTTTGATTCAAGTGTTGGTTGCAGGCCTTCTGACTAGCCTAACTGCTTAGCCTATAGGATGATCCTGGACTCTTGCAAAAAAAGTGAAGCAGAACTAGGTAAGAAAAACATGAAACCACTTTAGTGTGCACCTGCTCTGATGGCTTTCATGGCTGCTGGCAAAATAAAGAACACACTTGGAAAGAAGGAAAAATCGGAATTGCTGCAGCCTTCCCTTAAAACATCTTTGCATTTCACAGCGTGATTCACCTTGTACCTACCGTGGAGCCAAAGACTGCAGGTGCTCTAACAACAGAGTTAACTATCCTGCTCTTAGCAAGCATGTCATAGCGTAGGTTAAATTACATAATTTGTCTGCATTTTAAACAGTAGTTCATAGCCTTTTAGAGAATACTAGAAATCTTTTATGTATTCTTTCCTCAAATTTCTCACCCCCTGACAGAACATAAGAATTGAGATAGAAGTCTCAGAAACTTCTCTTTCTGAGGGGAGTTTCTTTCTGAAACCAGACTGCATAGGGATTTCCAAGGCCTTTTTTGAGGTGACTATGGAAAAAAATAGCAGATTATTACACTTCATTTTTTGCAGTGTATCAGCCACTGAAATGCAAGTGTGGCTTGACTTGAAAAGTGAAATGTTTAATGAAAAATAATTTCTAAAACCAAGTATGTCCTTGGATCCCATGAGAGATCTAAGATCTGCCAGTCTTGACTAATTCATGGAGCCAGTTAGCTCCTTATCCTTATAAGAATAGTAATATTCCTGCATTTGAATGAAGACATACTTCTTATGCTTTTACAGAGGACAGGTGCTGGCTGAAGGAAGCAGAACTTGCTTGAATGTGGGCTGAGATTAAGTTGTAGTTTCAAAATCTTGCCTATTTATCTTCATTCATCCTTTTTCTGTACAGTTTGAATGTGGAGGCAGAGAAAGATGTTACGGTCATCAAATAGGTGAAACCACAGGACTGAAAGAGCAGGACAGAAACTGTGTTGGTTCAGGGTATGAGAAAGGCAGTTGGAAAGAGGGGAGAGAGGAGCTACACATCCAAAGAGACAACTAATGTGTCTTTAGCAGTATTCTGTATTTTTAAATGTGGTTCTCAGGCTTCAGATGTTCAGCCAAATGCTTGTACTGTTCCCTCAAGACACATAGTGAAAACAAAATAACATATGTAGATTTTGTTGTTTTAGAATCCAAAAAGTACAGTTCTAAACTATCTAAACTCTATCCCCTTAAACTAAAATACTGACAATTTTGATTCAACTAATTGATAAGCAATAAAGAATAGTATCGGATGAGTATAGGATGGAGCGAGTCCTGTCCGCAGGATCCAACGGGTTTGCCACCAGGCTCCGTGGGGCGGGAGGTGCTGCTCTCCCCCACGCTCCCCTTGGAACCACACTAGTGGGTAAGGACACAGCGTCACCGCACAAGAAAGGAAGTTCCCATCATTTGAACTTTGTGCCATGCTCAAAACCTGCAGGTTTTCATCAAGCAGGAGACGAGGGTTGCACATACCTTCCCTCAGCCCTTTGTACCTGAGCTTGCCTCGCAGCGCATTCAGAATCACACGTGTCGTTCTTGCTCTTTTGCCTGCCCTAATGCTGAGCTTTAACCCTGCTCTCTGCCTTGCCGCAGGGACTCGGCCGTTTCCAACAACAAGACTCCACACAACAGCTCCATCAGCCACATTGAGTCTGTCCTTCAGCAGCTCGACGAGGCCCAGGTACAGATGGAAGAGCTCTTCCATGAGAGGAAGATTAAGCTAGACATTTTTCTTCAGCTCCGGATCTTTGAACAGTACACGATCGAGGTAAGAGCTGGCTGCATGGCCTGAGAAAGGTGGAGCTATGGAAAGAGGATACACTCAGGTACTCCAGGATACACTCAGAGCTGTTTGATTGCACTCAGTGGTCCAGTGGCAAAGAGGGTTTTAAATTTAGCCTCTGCAAGTTAAAATATGCTTTGAGGTTTTGGGGTGCACTGAAATGGATTAGATCTGCTCGGCAGCCTGCGTGCTGCCTATCTACCTGCTTTGGGGAGAAGCTTTACAAGATGCCCCTGTGTAACTAACTTTCCATTGACTCTAGTCACTCAGAAATTTCAAAGTTGCAAACCCCTTGCTGGTGAGGTTTGTCTCTTCAGACACAAACACAGATATTTACAAGCAGATGTATGTGGCTTTAACCCACACGTAAAAGCTTCTTAAGAATCAAAGGAAAAAAAAATTAAAAATAAGCTTTAAGCATCACAAGAAAAGGAAAGGGGGAGGAAAAGAGCAATAAGAGAAGCCTTAAAATGTATTTTTATGTCCCTGTGTAAAAAAGTCTTTCAGTCCTGTTTTATAGTTCTGTTTTGAAATGAAAAACACCAGATGCAAAGCCCTCCAAAGCAGTAATAAACAGTATCTTTAAAGAGACTCTAAGCAGTCTCTTTAATTACCTGCTGTAACTGTGCTAGAGCACAGTGTGAAAATCACAAGGTGTCAATTACCTCGTGTGCAGAACCCACCCAAGCCACGTGTCAGCACGTGATGTCCCTTCCGAGGTGTGTTCCTCCTGCCAGAGCCCGCTGCTGGTCGCCCAGGTCATGCAGCACTCGGGGTTGTGATGATATAGTCCTGTGATAGTGTTTGCAAATCTGTAGGCAGTCTCAAGGTGGGTACTGGTAATTAATGGGAGCCTTACTATGCTGTGTTGCAGTTTGTGAGAGATTTTTTTTTTGAAGACAAGACATGATAAATTATACTGCCATAAGGGGCTGGCAACAGGGATCTTTAGATGTCTTAATCTATAAGTGGATGACAGAGGTGGTGATCAGTGAGGAATATCTGGGCTTTTCTGTTGTTTCTGTGCAATTAGGTAAAGTACTAAAAATGATACTACAGCGTTTGTTAATAATATAAAATTAGAATGGTTTAACATAATTCTTCAGCGAATGTTTGTCTATGTCTAGTGGGTGATATGTCTGTGTATTAGTGGGTGTATATCTATGTATAAATGTAGTATTTTATGGTGAATACCATGCTTTGCTCTGGGAATTATGGTTGCCCTAAGAACACTATGCTCACAGTTCAAGAACTCTCCACATTGTACTGTTTCCTATACTTAAGATAGTAGGTATTTTGATACTGCAAACTGGTACAAATGTTGAATACTTAATGGCTTACTCCAGAAGATAAGAATGATACATGAATGTATATATGTGTATATATGCATACATATCTATAAATGGCACCTGTGTTTTCAAGAATGAAGTAAAAAAAAAAAGGAAAGTAAATGATCCTGGAACATGCAAATATATCCATTGAGATATATTGATGAACTCATGAGAGCTGGTCCTAACATCTCAACTTCTCTATATTTCATGGCAAATTCTAGGTCTGAACCTAGAATTATGCTGACTTAGATTTAAGATTTAAAGATTACAGGAAAGACTTAAAAGAATTCACTATATTCTAATTTGCTGTCTCTGTCAGAGATCTCAAGGCTCTCACCACCACCATGGGTAGTGTCCCTGATGAGGAAACTGAGGCTCAAGGGATGATGTGATGTGTCCTGGGCCTTTCCACATGTAGTGCCAGAGCTGCGGATAACATGTGGAGCCCTCAGTTTTGTTCCACCTCTGTGTCTTCACGTACACTGTTCAAGTCATTCTACTCTATTAAGATATTCAAAATCTGACATGTGCTTCATATTCTTCTTGAACCAATTAGCTAGCAAGGACTTTAAAGAAAATCACCACTTAGTTGTCACTGTAGATTTGCTGTTTTTTCATCATGAAGACATCTGAATTCCCTCTGCAAGATTAATGTTACAAAGAAATCTGAGAGCATGTTTTATAGAGAGCCTATGGGTAGATAATTTTGCTCGGAAAGGTTTCCCTTTCCAATAAAATATTTCTTATTTTAAGCTAATTATAACCTTCAATTTTTAACTGAACACAGAATGAAAAATATTTGCAGGTCAGTATCTTAAATTTTATATGTAAATTTAGTGATCAAATAAACAGATTGGTGAATAATTAAGAAAAAAACAATTTGAAATAACATATATAAGTGGTAAGTTAATACAATATGTTTCAAACAACAGCTGAAATGGCTCAATATGACACAGTAACAGTCCTTAGAAACTAGACTGCAGACAGTTGCCTCAGCAGAATAATAAAGACTGCAAGTCAGTAAAGGAAACTGTTATCAAAATTAACAGAATTGTCTTACTCCATTGTTGGGAAGCAAAAGAGGTTTTTTTCATCACCATAATTAAAAAGCGTGCAGTATTTCTGATGTTTGATTATTCTAAGCTTGTAAGAGAAAAAGATGGTAAAATTAGGGCCAGGAAATTAAATATCTTTTTTACTAAGGATAAGCCACTGGAAACTGGCAATATATTTAGGCTTTACGGGTGGATTAAATGCCCGCGTAGGGCGGATTTTCCATTGGCGTTGGCTGGGCGCCTCTCGCCCATCCCTCCCGCGTGCCGTACGGGAGCGAGACCTGCCGGCCGGCCGTGGGCAGGGGCTGTGCTGCCCTGGCAGGGTTGCCCCAAGGGCGCTGGGTGGCCCCAGGCTCCCTGCCTTGACACCCCCAAGCAGGTCTTGCTTTGGGACGGTGGCGTATCTCGTTCTGTCGCGTGGGCCGTTCAGGAGGTTTCTCTGCGCTGCTGCCAACTTGTCAAGGGCTATGATGTCCTTCCTCACCTCAGGTCTCTCCTCTCACCCTTGATTTCCCACTTTCTTGGGTTTCTGGGAAGCTCTCATGCTGAGGATCCTTCTGGGAGCTCTGGAGAGTGGAATAACTTGCCCCTCTCTACTGTTTGCCAGAGAGAAGGAGCTGTGGAAGCCTGGCTGCTTTCAGCGGCTCCAGGGAAAGCTGTGCCCTGGAGCTCAGTCTCAGGGAACAGTCACAGCCCGTGATGCTTCTTTCCACTCAGCTGTGGTACCAAACATCCTTAATCCTGTTCATTTCTTACACCACCTTCTCTCTTTCCTTTCTAACTGATGATGCACGCAGAATAGGGATTTTTCAAATGCACAAATGGCAATTAGATAACTGGCCTTTTCTTTCATTTCATGTCTTTTGTTGTTTGGGAACTTTACTCCTTTTTCTGTCCTCTCCAGATATTGAAATCCATACCACATCCATGGACCACATAACCATTTCCTTTGGCACTCCTTCCTGAACTTGCACCATACCCTTCTGCTTTGTAGCCTTCTGCTTTATGAATATTCCCATAATCTCCTCTTCCTGCCAGAGGTTTGGAGTCCAGACAAAGCTCAGAATTAAGAGCAACACTTGCTCCCATCTCTTTAGGCATCACTGGGCCTTCTCTGTGCCTCACTGAAATCTGCCAAGCCTTGTTTCATTTTGACTTCAGGAAATGTATTTTACCTAAAGAGAAGCCAGTAGCCTTTTTCTTTGGTAGGACAGACCAGCTGCATTCATTTAGGATATCTAAGGGCTTCTAAGCTGCATAGGCAGCTTTTGTATTGTATCTGAGTCAAGGCAAGTTTGGCAGATATTAATTTGGATATGAGCTCTCAGGCACATCGCATGTGCTGCCTTTGCTTTCGTGCCTTAATCTCATTATATTGACTGATATTTACGCTCTGCATTCTTAGGATGAAGGATATGAAATCCAAACTGTTCCAGCACCTGGAAGCAGGCGTAACAGAAACATGAGAAAACTGAGCTATCCCGATGGGAGGTTATCTGCCTTAGATTTTAAAACCATAAAATGACAACCCATTTTTTTTTAGTTTAGGAAACGTGTCTAATTTTGATGCCTGATTTGTTTTATTTCTTTACCAACTCAATGCACATTTCAAGACAGGACAGGATCATTAAGAATATATTGTTGGACTTTCCATATGATACAGACTCCAGCTGAGCTTGTGCAGCCAACCAAGCAACTCAGGAGCCTGCAGGCAATGTGACCGTGGTAGCTGATCCGCTGCGAGGAAGCAGGGGGAGACCCAGGGGTCTGTAGCTGGCAGGCATTAGCAGCCCTGCTGGCACCCCACCGAGCACCTCATTTGTATGGAGCTCAGTTGAATACCAGAAATACATCCTCAGGAAAACCTGTCAAATATAACCTCTTTCTTGGTTCAGAAATAGGCATTTAATGACTTGTTAACCATTATTTAAGTGAATGTTAATATACAGTAAAATGCAGAGAAAATGCGTAGTGCATGAATGGTAAAATGCACTGAGCTGTGACTCCTAACACGGTGACCTCTTTCAGAGTAGTTCTGCCTATTTTTTCTTTTTATTTTTTGAAGAGAGATGGTCAAATTCACCTCTGGGTCTCACAAACCTGAAGGAGAACAGGAGTGATCTCTGCTGGTGTCTGTGTCTGGCAGCAGTTACTGGTTGCCCCCAGAGAAGCATCTCTCATCTTCCCGGAGCTGCCCAGCTCCCTCCCTCGTGTCTATTGGTTTGTTTCCTTCAGTACCTGTGGATCTGTGCACTGCTGGACAGAGCCAGTCCTAGAACAACGTGGCTTCTGGGCCGTGACTTAGTCCTGGAAGGAATTACTGACATCCCACTCTATGATATTAATCCTATCCTTTAAAAAGCCCGATGATCACTAAAGTTTTCACTTGCTGTATATCTAACTTTGTGTCATTCCATCTCTTTGGCTCAATTTCACCTACTAATTAAATTTTTCAGACTTGATTTCCACTGCTGGCTCCTCTAGCTGTTCCCATCCACCCCTGAGCATGAATTTAGAAGGGAACAGGAGCCAGGCTTCAGACAGCATTTAACTTCACTGTTATTTACAACTCACTTGAGTTTCTCATTCCAGGTTTATAACATTAGTAGAATCTTTCAAGTGAATTAGCTGCCTGCTGGTGCCTCCATACAAAATACTTTATAACTCCTCATTGACTTCTAGCTGCCACTCAGTGTGAGCTTCCTTGTAAGAAATAAGAGTTATAGAGATTTTGATGCACACTTGAAAGAAAGGGCATGCTAAGAAAAAGGTTTTTCCTGTTCCGAAGTTGGAATCCTGTAATACTTTATATTTAAAGAGCTTTTATTTTTCCTTTTTCATAAGTACCAACATAATTTTCAAAATGCACATTTTATTTTAAGAAAAATAAGGCACTATGCTGTTCTTGGTACCTTCTCTTTCAGAGTTAGATTCCACTGTTTATACAGATATTTGGGGGATTCAGAGACCAAAATCACTGCAGCAGAATCATCACGCTGACAGCCTTTTCATACTTCAGTGAACCAAGTCCCTACTAAGCCAGTGTGGCATCTCTGTCTATTATCTAAAAAATGGATGGATGTATTTTCATATTGTGTAGTGTCAGCCCAAAATGGGGACAGAGAAGAAGGAGCAAACTTTCTGCTTGTGTGGTTTGTGAAAGTGACAGTTTCACTTGACCTTTCCCATCAACATCTCCTTCATCACCTATGGTGTTAATCCGCTTGTAGGTGCCCTAGTAATGCCGTATCCAGTTCCCTGCTCTCCAGCCGGCTCTGAATTGCAAAGCAGAGGTGAGTGCTGTCATCTCTGGTGTCCTTAGGGCCAGATCCATCAAACGAGCCTCAGAGGTCTGGTCTCCCCTAGTCCTTTAATGATTTTTTTTTTCTCCCTGCACACACAAGCCCTTCCTCACCATCCAGGAGTCCCACTTACCTTTTTTTCTGATTCCTCCCTAGTTTACATCCCACATCATCTGCTCTCCCTCTGCACAGCTCTGTCCCTGTGCTTGTATGGCTGTTTTTACTAACCAGCTCCAGGCCCATGTCTGTTTTTCCTAACCAGCTCCAGGTGTATGTTCTGCCCACTCTTCTCCCCTTTGCTCCTCCTCCTTCCTCCAACATCATTTCTCTCATAAGCCCTCTCCTACGTTTGCTTGTTCCTCTCAGACTTCTTTACTCTCTTCCAGATCCCTCTCTCAAACCCATTCTTGCTTCATGTAGATGACTTCTTCTCCTAGGGTAGGACTGTCTCCTCCTCCTCATATGCCTTTCCCCAGACCAAGCGTGAAAATACCAGCTCTTGTATGATTCACTCACCATATAACATTTATTTTCTCTTGCCTGTTTCCTCATTTTCGCTCTTCAGCTCCTTTAATTGGCAAACCAAGTTTTCTATTTGGCATCAAACAAGAAGGCTTAGGTCTTTAACACTGAAGTCAGGACAAGCAAGCAACAAGCATTCAAGGCTCAACAGCAACATTTTGTAGAAAACTTTAGCAGCAGCATCAAAAATACATAAGATTTAACAATGAAACTATTGCAAATAATAAATAAATGTTGCACCTTGGGTAGGCTCCTGCTTCCTGAGCAGGCTGTAGTGTAGGAGGGAAATGGCTGGATTGCTGCTGCTACTCTTACTGCTGTTAAATTTGACCTGTACACATCTTTTTTGTATGACGACCAGACTGAAGATGAACGTTGTCCCTCAAACATATTGTTTGCTGGTCTTGCAAAATGGTAAATCCAGAAAGCACCAAATGCAGCAGTAACGCAGCAGAGGGGATTTGTGCGCATGGAGGTGCTGCAGCTCCAGCTTCCAAGCTGGATGATGCCTCCCCAAGGAGCATGAGGTCGAGACTGTGGTCACTGTGACCGCAAAGCAGAGACCCAGCTGGAGGAGTCTGTGTTTCTGTTAGAGCTTTGTGCTTGTACCATGAAGCTCAGGGCAAACCCAGCATTTGCTCATGCACTCTTAACCATTCTGTGTGATTCAAGTGCTGAGAAGAGCTCTGTGCTGTCGCTGCTGCACTGATGTGGGGAGCTTGTTAGCTTGGGGTCACCACCTGCATCTCTCATTTCTCCTTTTGTGACAGCAGGAGCATTTATCTCAGGTGAAGAAAGAAGAATCTTGCTTTCTAGGTTTATGGTCAATGAATATCTTCATCATGTGTTTCTTCCCCCTTGGAACTCGGCGTCCCTTGGCTTTCCTTGCTACACTTGGCTTGCTTTCTTGGCCAGGAGCTTCATATCCCGTGCAAGAAGTGCTGTGTAGCTGCACTGTGACAACATGTGCCGTTTCGCTTTGAACAGCACGGGTGCTTTCAAACCAGTCTGCTGCACACGCAGACCCCTGCGCTACCTCGGGTGCTCTCTCGTGGCCCATCTGTTTTGGCCCCACTTCTCTCCCATGCCAGAGCAGAGCTTGGGGCTGCTCTCTCGGATTAGGGCAAGTGGAGGATGCCAAGGTCTCTTGCAAAGCACAGACAGCACAAAGTGAATACACTTTAAAAGTGCGGTCAGTTCTTTCCACCGAAAACTCAAAAGATGAACAGAGTAAACTGTAATCAGCCTTTTATAAGGGTCAAAAGGGAATGAAACAAGTTCATGGCCAAGTAAGCCTCATTTGTGAGATAAATGTCCTGATTCCTGACAGAGGCCCAATGGAATTGGCTCTTAGCACAGTGCAGGAGATAGGACACTTTAATGCAGCTCAGGTTTCATCAGCAATGTCAATGCCTAAGTCATTTTGTGAAAGCATCCAAGGTCCTTTTCTGGATTTGAAAAATATACATCTGTAGTTAACAGAACTGCCTAAATACAGCCTCCTCGTGAACAAAAAATATTAATTTTCCCTTTACCCAAGTCAAACCAGTTAGGGAATCAAATTTAGACTCTGGGACTGCTTCCAAATGGTCCAATTTAAAGTATAGACACTGCTGGGATTTTAAGGCATTGGCTGTACAGACAGGAAAGGAAGTATCTTAATGAGATATGCAAAGCAGCCTGGTCTCCGGGATGGGACAGCAGATTGGGATTCAGGAAGCCTGGGTTCTTATCACAGCTCTGCTCCTGCTTCTTTGCCTTTGTGTGCCTCAGATTCCCTTCCAGCCATCTGTTTGTGGGAGCTATTCCGAGCGATGTACCCAGCCTTCCTGTTCACGCTTCGCTTGGGAGCTTGGGTGATGTTCTGCCTCCCGCTAGGCCTCACTCCCTCTTTTCCTCCTCATAACTCGCACCTGGGACAGTTGCCCCATGTTCCCCAGCACCCACTTGGAGGCAACTGTCACTCCCTCCTCCTGCCCTCTTTGGTGGCTGCGTTTCTGGCCCTGCAGAGCAGCCGCTTCCAAGCCCAGCTGGACTGGTGTGAGTCCAGAGCCACCCAGGTGTTTCTGTGCTGTCTTAGCCCTGATTCCTAATCCCGGGACCCTGACACGCAGCCTCCTGCTCTGGCCTTGCATCCTGAGCAGTTTATCTCCTCATGCCTGCTTGTAACGTCCTTTCCTTATCAATTGGAAACCATGGATAAGAAAACCATGGTAACAGAGTGTAAACCCTTCAGCGCTTTGCAACCAGTAGTAAGAAATGTAGATATTGAGATGCAGGTTCTTCTGTGTGGGGAGCCTGGCAAAAGGTGTGTGTCACCGTGAGCAATGTGGAGCTCCAGCTACCTCTGAAATTTGTGGACGCCTCTTTGCAACAGACTTGTTTTGGATCCTGAGCGCCAAAGGGCCTTGTAGTACAGGTAGGAAAAGCCTTTTCTTTCTCTTCTGTAGCAGAAATTATCGTAGATTTAATGATAAAAACACTGCTGCCAGTGTGTGCCTTCCATGGCCAGCTCGGAAGAATTACTGAGAGAAGCAGCACTGAGATATTAAAGAGCCACAGAGACAGTTGGGTAAAAGTGCTGGATCTTTGAAGATCTGGGGACATCTGAATCCTTCATATTTCCATCCTCAGCCCACCTGACAGTTCAACCTTCCAAGAGATTTGTCCTGGAAAAAATGTCCACAGGATGGAGAAATCCTGTTTTGATCAGATACCACCTAACACAGTGTCACGGCTGTACAAGTGAGCTGATGGGACATCTTCTCTGATTGTTTTAATCTTTCCTATTACTGTCACTTAAAAATGTATTTAGTTATCTTCCTGAGGGCCCTTGCATGGGAATTTAAAGATGTCTATAGGAAATTGGGAAATAAGTTGATTAACCTCTTGCAAATTTTCAAATGCTTTTTTTAGTAACCAGACAGTCAGTGCAATGAACTCCAATAGACAAGATTTTTAATAGCTCATTAAAAAGTGTATATATATATATATATATTTCTGATCCTGTCATGTGACATGCTTTTCTGTCAGCTTCCACAAGCAGAGGTCTTTGCACTAGATCTTGCATTGTAGAAACCTGCACTTATTCTAAATTCATTCTGTTGACTGTAGTTTGAAATGAGGCCAAGACCACCTCAGTTCAGATCCCTCTTAGCAGAGATGTTTCTCTAAACCTCTTTCTTTTTTACTAAAATCCTTCTCCTGCATCTTCTTTGCCCATTTCTCTGTAACTGTTAAATCTTCAAATAAGCTACCACATTCCTGATACTCCAGGTAAGGCATTTGAATCATTTAGGAAAGGGGTGAAAGAGCCTGTGAACGTAGTTGTCATTTAAACACACTCTGCTGCAACCCTCCAGCTGAGATCCCAGCTTCTTGCTTGGGTAAATAAAGGAACTTTTCTGCTTCTCTCCAGACAGAGACTAAACTTGTGCTTGTATTTCCTTTCTGATGTGAGTCTGCAGGCTCGCAACTGGGCTAGAGTGAGCAGGGCAGAAAGCTGGTCCTTCTGGGTTCCCTTTCCATGTCTGCCTGGCACATAAAGTGTGCTTATTTGGAAGGAAACTGAGTGGTAAACTTTGAAAGTTGGCTGCTTAGGAAAGTGAACGCCTTACTGCACTCAGGCTGTGAAAAGCACTTTTAGTTAGAAACAGAGACACTCTCACTGTACCATGACATTTCAGCATGTGTATTTAGATATCTTGTTCTAACTCTCCTGGATCTGACTATGAAAAATTGATTTATGAATCAAAATTATGGCATTTATTTAGTAATTTTGAAATATTTTAAACCACTGCATTTTTCACCATACCAGCCTGTATATATGATTTAATTTCCATTCCCTTTACCTTCCTTCCCTTATTTGAGCTGTATCAAAATGGAATAAATAGTAAGTATTTCCACCTATAATCTGCAGCATACAGTGCAGTACAAAATATTTTTAGACACGTTCAGGCCATTTGGGGATTATGTGGTCACAAGTATAGCAAATTGTTTTGTAATTTCTTCATTTAAATTTGAATATGTAAAGAAACATTGTCTCAACCATCAATGTGAACAGTGTCCTCTTCTCTTACAGTGTCCCATGGAATGTGTAAGAGGAAAGAAGTTTTTAGGTTCTCTTTATTGCACTGATAATCTTGTCATGGATCCTCACTTGGGCAAACTGTTAAGTGGGACCATTACACGGGCAGGGTCTATCAGACCTGTATTTTAGGATTTTCTGGATCTGACTCAAAATGTGAAGTACTTTGATCAAACACAGCATTAGAGTAAGATTTGTTCATTGGCTTTGAGTGAATACAGTGTCCATCTTCTGCCCATGAAGGTTACAGCGGAGTTAGATGCCTGGAATGAAGATCTGCTGAGACAAATGAATGATTTCAATACAGAAGACCTCACCCTGGCTGAGCAGCGTTTGCAGCGCCACACCGAGCGCAAGTTGGCCATGAACAACATGACCTTTGAAGTCATCCAGCAAGGACAGGATTTACACCAGTACATCATGGAGGTCCAGGCTTCAGGTAAGCAAACTACTGTGTGCAGTTCTGGGCTCCCCAGTATAAGAGGGATGTGGAGCTTCTCGAGAGGGTCCAAAGAAGAGCAACCAGGATGATTAAGGGAATGGAACATCTCTCGTATGAGGAGAGACTGAGTGAGCTGGGCCTGTTTTC
>JAVCKT010013121.1:13027-25197 GCA_032273925.1 Rhynchotus rufescens
TTCTTTCTTTCTTTCTTTCTTTCTTTCTTTCTTTCTTTCTGTCTGTCTGTCTGTCTGTCTGTCTGTCTGTCTGTCTTATCACCACACCACTTGGAGGGGAGCAAAAAACCAGGAAAAGCATCTGATTAAAGATCCATCATAAATTAATGAATAAAAGTGTAATCCTGGCACTTCATGCTAGAGTGGAACATTTTAAAAAATCATGAAGTGAAACATAAGAACACTACAAAAGTTTGGATTGGGGTATAAAAATTATTTGGAAGACTATGTGCTAATCAACAGCAAATGGAGGAATCAGCTAGGTTGATAGGGCAGTGAATGACTTGTATTTTTTATATGGGAGTTTTTCAATCAGCACTTTTCGAACATGGTTTCTCATTATGATAATGATGATGGGATTAATTATCACCATGAGAACAAGTGATAATGGTCCTTTGAACTGTATTTGTCACCATATGACACAGACTATTACTTGCTTTTACATTCTCCAGGATGCGTGTGCACTGGAAGGAGTTGACTTGTGCACTAAACCACAGCCTGGCCTGTGATGAGATGTCCAAAGAAGAATAAAACTGACCTGGGCAGGACTCCTGTCCTTTTCCACATTCATTACCTGGTTGCATTAATGGAAATTCACTGAAATTAGTCCCTGGGATGGGTATTCAGCTGCAGACAATGTGACAACTTTGTTTCTTGTCTTGCATTAGGGCTTCAATGTGTTTACAACATCCATGTTAGTAGGGAGAGGAGACTTCTCCGTACAAATCCTGCTCCTAAAGATGTCTTGAAATTTATTCTACAAAATAGGTGGGCTCCATGGTGATTGGATTGTTCCTTTTTTATTTATATATTGTATATATTATGGTAAAAGAATACTGAATGTGAAAATGTTGTCTTTTACAGTCCATAATTGAGCACCTCAGCACTGTAAATTGCAGCATAATTTATCTTATAACTTTTATATTTGGGATGGAATCACAGGGGAAAATAGGTGGCTATGCTGAAAACGTTGCTTTTTGATCCTTGAGGCATGTCTGGTGAATATTTCAGAGAAACCCTTGGAAAGTTAAAATATATAGGATTAGAAGAGACTATTTTAAAACTAAGTTGACCTTCAGTCACAGTCCTAATGTATGCATAATTCTGAAAAGAACTGGTTTCCAAATTTCCTGTTCGTACCTGATGAATTTGCTGACAAAAAATATTTGCTTGAAATTTGTTCCACGTGCAGTGAATTGCAAGGAACATTTTTTGTCTGCAGACATGACCAGAACAATGTGTTCTTCATAGGAATGTTTACTTGGAGCAGAGAATGTGTTCCTGAACTTCGTTCCCGGTAATTAAATTTATTCAAGGAATGTGTAAGTGGCTTCTGGTGCTATTTAGAGTCTCCTACTATACTAACTAATTAATGTATAACTGACGTACACGTACTCAGCTTTAATAATGTTATCCGATTAATAAGCAATAACTACCTCACTAAATCAAAATTAAATGCCCACTTATGGCACGGAGTTTCCAACCCTCCCGCCTAGAGACTTTACATTGATTGATTCATTAAACATTACATTGTCTTATGAAGATTAGTGCAAAAATCTTGTGAGCTGCATTTACTTTTTGTTTTATAGGGAATGTTTTACTGAGCAGAGCAAAGCATATGTGTGAAAAAAAGACTGAAGAAGGAAAATGCATGCTGTGCTTCTCGGTAAAATGCAGATGTATTTTAGAATAGGAAAAAGAAGCAAGCATCAACCTCAGGTTGAAAGGAAGGAGCGGCAGTGGTTATTCATGAGTGGAGTTCATGAAAGGAGTTCAGATATTTCTAGGGAGGAAATTTAGGCACTTCTCAAAAGTGCTTTACTTTTCCTATGGACCTCCCGATGGGGAATACCATCAACCTCAATTTTAGGTCACAGATGAAAGTTTAACTGGAGAAGAAAATTTCAAACTATTCCTCTTAGTGCAATACTTCCCTTTTCATAGTGCAAAGCTTTCCATTTCAGTTATACTAGTCTGTTTTGCCTATCTGCCTTATACCTAATAGAGATGTACCTATTAGTTGTGCTTCATAAATAGATATTTTTCTTTTGCAGTAAGGCTACTCTCTATAGAGAGATACATTTTCAGTATTACATTATTTCCAAGAGCTGCATTTATCCCAAATTTTCAGACTTATGGCCAGCTTCACCACTTATACATTAAATTTGTTAGCTATTCCAGTATTTGTCATATGTTCCGATTCACATTTGTGTTGTTCTGTACTCATTAAACACTAGCAGACGTTACCCAGAGTGCTGATCACATGCCAATACCTTCAACACCAAAGGCTAAATTTACCAAGTGATTAGTTCATGGAGTTTTACACTGGGAGGTGGAGGAATATGAGGTATTGGGAGGGCAGGTGGTTCATATAATACCTTTCTTGTATAAGTAGATTTATGCAGAACATGAGAAAGATTTACAGTGATAGAATTATGTTTATGGTCTATATCTTGCTACCAAATATAATGAGTTATGCAATCTTCAAGTATTTTTTATTGATAATGGTTGCTAATATTGGCTTGACAAGGCATTTATTTATGGTCAACCTTCTATCTGGAATATTTTTGCCTGATACTGAAAAATATTCATTGTGAAATGGAAAATTAGCAAAACACAGCAGCATTTCTGGTTACAGTGAGCCTCTGGTCGTGGTAAATTTGCACAATAAAATGCCTTGGTGTTGTAATTACTTTTACATGCAGGAATCTTTAACAAAGCTATTTGAAGGACAAGAATTTATTGCAATGAATAAATTTTCATTGCAAATTTTCATTGCAATTCATTGCAAAATTTTCATTTTGGGTGAAACTCTGTGCTTTTGCCACTGTGCTAACCTGCAGAAGATGAAGATACATCTTTGCTTCCCTTTAAATTTTTCCAATCGTTCCTTGCCTAACTCGCTGTTCTAACAGTCTATTTCAAGCAACAGCTCTGACAGCAAAACCTATGAGGGTTTTCAGATTCAATAACCACGAGTGGAAGGAAGGCATCCCTCATCTCTGCTTCAGCTGAGTAACTGCAGATCCATAGCAGCACCCTCTACACTGGAGGTCTTCAAAGTCATCAATCTGATGGAAAGACGCTGACAGCTTGGAGTAGCTCGCAGGACTGCGACATGCGGCGCTGCTCTCAGAGGTTGGTGCTTGTAGACCTCGTGGCATGAAGCGATTTTGAAGGTGAAGGGTTGAAGCTTTTGCCTTTTGCAGGACCTTGTGCGTGTGGCCATCGTGCAGCTGATCCGGCCCAAATATGCTGGGAATTTGAAACTGGCCTTTACCTGGAAAAAACGGGCAATGCTTGGGAAGGAGTCGATGGTCAGGAAGTGCTAAAAGAGAAGTTCAAAGAGCAAAATATTGTTGATTGCTATAATATATATTTTAAAGAACGTATAGAATATAGGCGTCATTCAAAATCTGTCCATCTGTCCGTTGGCTCTTCCCTTGCTCTGTAAACACTCTTTTGCAATGGCTCGCAGCAGCTCAGGTTTCCTGAGCCTTGCATTGCTGATAACTGAAATGTTTGTGCTTGAAGTTACCATTTCACTACAAGATCTTTCCCTGTCCCATCCTCCTGAGCTTGTTTTTCCTAAATACACAGCACATTTTTTTGGAGTGACCAGGATTTCTTTGGAATAAGAAGTTTCCTCATTTCCTGATTCAGATAGTCTCTCTCTCTCTCTTTTTCCCCCCAAAATAATTTTCAACAAAGCTTTGAATTACAATATCTTCCTTACATAATACCACGATTTTTAATGATGTCAGAGGTGTTCAGGTGCTCATGGTAGCAAGATGACTGGAATATTTTGTGATTGCTAATGTTTCTATGCCGTTGAACTAAAAAAAACTCAGAAAGGTGTTTTCTGTAAAGTTTTAGGTATTTTTTTCCTTCTTTGTGTTTTTAACATATTCCGTTAGTCTCTTGAGAAAAAAAGAAAAGAGCATTTTTTCCAGAACTCATCCCATTTCAAAATATTTAATTTAATTTTTCATCCTTCAGCCATCTATGAATGTGCATGTATGTATTTTTAGATAAAAACAGACAATATTACCTCTTCTCTATACACTATAGGGAAAAGATTGATAAATTTTCTGTGAATTTTTCTACTTCTAAGGTCTAAATTCACCAGCTAAACTGTGACACATGTGCAAGCCCAGTGTCTCAAATCCATGCCACAAGGCAGCTTTGGTGGCAGCTCTTGGTGAAGAACAAAGAGCTTCTGGCAGCAGAGTGGCCCAATGGGCTCATCTGCTCCTAATCCAGCTTTTTTGTTGTCACTGTAGTCTGGATGAGGGTGCATGTGGAACACTAATATTCCACAGGTTCCCCAGGGAATGTGTTGATATTGCAGAGGACCTTGGGATGAATTTCTGGAGGAGCCTGGGCTATTTGAGCCAACTTCTTGCCCTGTCAGCATCACCTACATTATGGGTAGCGATGGAGCCTCCTTCAGTTCAGCTTCACCTTCGTTACACCTTTTTAGACTATTTGCATATGTGTTTTTAGGCTTCAAAATATCACCAACTAATTGTCAGTCTTATCCTAACGTGAGTTCACTCACTTCTACCTATGAGACTGATGTTGCTGATCTCTGTTGTCATACATGATCACCTGCTCCTTTTCCATGTGTGTAACGTGATGGCATTCACACCTAAGTGAGTCCATTTTTAGTTCTGACACCTTTTTTGGGGTTCTTTTTTGTAATTAAAAAAAACACACAAAAAAAGAGATATTAGATATTATGCATGATCACTCTCCCAGTGTACCATTTAGTCCTGCAGTTGATTACTCTTTTCTTTGCTCATATTGGAAAGGGGCATATGCTGATTGTTCTGGCATTAAAGAATAAAGCTTGGAGTCTAAACCCAGTAAGTCAGATACCAAAAGAGCACCAAAATATAGTGGGAATTGGGTGTTGGGAGCCCTTTGTCTCCTTTTGAGGACACAGCTTGATGAATTTTGCCTAATACACATAATTTCTGATTAACAGGAATATATCTTAGTTGAAGACTTTGTCCACCTTTTCTTTCCCCCTGCTTTGCTTTTGATTTGTCTCCAGTTTGTCTTTGGTCATGAAAGAGAATTTTCTTTCAAGCTACCTTATACCTGTGCTGTTCCCCAACAAGTCTACTAATGCATTTTGGGCCAAATTCTGCTTTTTCTAGGTTTATAGTGAGTTGGATTTCTGCAAGGCAGGTATGATTGTGTGTCTTCTGTGTAATGTCATGGAGATGATGAGTGGTTCTGCTTTGCTAATGCCAATCTCCAGATCACTGCATCGTCCCTACCACAGGCTGCAATGTGCAGAAGACACGACGTGTGCTGCAGAAACGCGGGTTTTCAGCCCAGCTCTCCAGGAGATTTGTTGCTTTGCTGCAATACTTTTTGCGTAAAACTGTTCAACCATATCGCAAACAACTTGCTTTAAGACTGGAGCACATACTGTTTACTGTATAATCCTCTCTGAATGCTCTATTTTTTTTTCTGGAGTAAAGATTAAAGGACGGAATTACATTGGAACTGGTGGAGGCATGATCCATGCCCCTTTGATTATATGGAAACATTAAAATATCATCAGCATGTTAATTTTATCATCTGAACTGTATGAGATTTATTCATATCTCTTATCTATTACATTAGTCTGGGAATACAATTTATTCTGATGGTGGGAATGTCAAGCAGAGAGACCAAAAACATCTGGACTTCTTAATATGAAACAAATTTTCTAGGATGTATATTGCCACTTTAAAATTAATTCTGCTAATAAGGAGGCAGAACTCTCAGCCTATTGATCTTTCAAAATAACTTTACTGGGATAAGACAGGTAGATCCTAGGAAGATTCCTTGGGGATTTGTATTTCACTTATCTTCTGTTACATTTTTGAATATCAAATACAATAGATTATTTTAGCATCCTAATATAAAACACGCAGCAGCAGATAAAACCCAGCCATTGCAAACTAGAGGATTAATAAAAATCAATGAAAATTCCCCTGGAAAAACAACATATCTTAGACATTTTCCAAGTCTGAATTGGTGGATTTTCTTTCTAAACATGTAAAATCAATATTAATTAAAACCAACTATTAAGAAACCCAAGCCCACCGAAAGACAGTTTTCATTAAAAAAAAAAGTATATATTGCATTACCCAGGCTATGTTATCACAGCCCCTTTTCAGGCATGGAGCAGAGGCAAGGATGTTCCTCCCCGCTCATCCTTCTTGCAGGTCCTTGTGCAAGGATTTTGGGGACGTACCTGGAGCTCGGTGGCAGCCCGACCCTGTCCCAGTCGGATTTGACTTCTTGGAGTGCAGAGGAAATAAAGCAGAGCCACAATCTCTAATTCAAAAGCTCTTGCAGGCTGCTCCAGGACGGTGGCATTTATACGCTAAAAGTTCGGGGCCAGCCCGTGGCGATAACTTGGTAATTGTTCTGGGAAGCCTCTCAGCAGAGCTATCTTCTGCACAAGTAAACAGGCGTCCCTGAGATTAAGAATTATATGCCAGGGCTTTGACACAGCCATCAGTTATGCCAGATGCAAATAATTTATTCTTTGTCAGTTCAAATATACAATCTTGTTTGGATGGCTCTGAATTTATACTGGCACCAAAACGCAGCGAGAGATATTATTTAAGGGTGGCGTTGAAGGCGCAGATAAGCATCTCTGATGACCCAAAAAGTGGAAGAAAAATGTTAGTTTGCTTTTCTGAGAGTAACTCATCATTTCGGTATAATCAGGGATGATGTAATAAGCGCTGATGTAAGAACTTGTCGTTGCTATGCAATAATATTAATATAACACACAATTTTAGGACCTCTATCCTGCCTTTTTTCCAGCATCCATAGGTGGCGTGGCCGTCATAGTGATTTGGGCTTGGAGCAGCCCAACAGTAGCAAGGGGGGTTGACTTCTATTTTGTTATTGATGCACTATATTCCCTTAACTTCCAGAATACACAGATCATACATTATTGCCAAAAAGGACAAAGTGCTTTTCTTAAAAATACCCAGTGCAATACTGACTTTGGCTTTATTTTTTACTTAACAATGGACCCTTTCCCATGCTTAGAAAATCACTTAATTCTATTGTGCATTGCAGCTAAAACATTTCTTGCCTTATTTTGACTATACTTATTTCACTTGGCAGATTTGGTGGCCGAAAATGTTGTCTTCCATCCATTTAGGCTTTTGGATATTGAACTTGATCTTGAATTGAAGTGGCACATGACTTTAAATTTTAAATCATAAAATATGCAGCTTAGACTTTCCAAAGAAGAGAAAAGCACGTAGAGAAAAACACGAGAGCAATCAAGCAGTTGCTATTGGAGAACTTCCCTTTTGACAAGATGAACCTGGGGGAGACACTCAGTTGGCACAGGATGCTGCGCAGCAGCTCGGGCTTTACCTTTGCAAAACAGCAGAAAATATAGATTCAGTTCAATGAAGATGAGTGCAAACACTTAACTTTATGCACAGGGTCTAGTCCAGTGTATAAAGTTAAATGAGAACCTAAGTATCTTCAAGATTAGAGGCCTTTAGCATTAAGTAGCATCTTGAACGTTTAGTTCATGTTTGGCGAGACTGTCAAATTATTTTTTTCTGTAGCATTGGCTGAAAATCTTGCTCATTTCATAGGACTGAGCTTACATGGATTTACTGGACAACAGAATAAGTGAAATTTAAGACACGCATCTTAAACTGAGTTCATAACGGCCCACATTTCCAATAAGAAAACTAGCAGTGACAGTGATATATGGCTTTTTTTATGAGACCTGATAACTGATGGATATGTGATCTTATAAATGCTTAGACAAACTAATGCACATAATTATATTTTCCATTTGAAGTCTATTGCTAGGCATTCTAATACAATATCATTAGTCGAAATGGCCACAATGATACAGCTTGGGCAGTTTGTCACAGTAATTACAGGGTGATTATTTTTGACTGGAATAAAGATTTCAGTTTTAGTATGGTAGAAAGCATAATCACAAATTAGAAACAGTCTCCGAATAAAAAAAAATATCAGGGATAGAGACTTTAAGTATGGATTAGGGTATAATTCTGAAACAATTTCCTTAAAAAGTGTGCTCGTTCGGCAGAATGTGTGATTTCTCCCAGGTTCATACTGAGTTCCTGCCTAAAAGGATGACACTTTCCTTATTAAAAGTCCTATTGCTTAAGGTTTTTATAAAAGGGAAAATTTGGACGTGATAAGTAAGGTTTGCATTATAATTTACATAACTGCTAAAATAGGCTTTCTTTTTTCAATCGACAGAAAAATAGATCATTTGTCTTCACTGTTTTCAGGATGGTTGATTAAAGTAGACAGTGTCCTAACATCTGTATTGAAAACTATATTAATCAATTGATTAATCACGAGGCATTAATCAAAATCTTCCTTAAGTGTTTTAGTTTTGGAGCAGCTCTTAGTATTTTCTATCAGATTCCTTTTAAGGTGTCCATTATAAAGATTAAATTTGGGTGGTAAATATTGAGGGGTTGAGGCACATGTGGCTTTCCACTTGAAGGTCACAGCCATTGCTCATTAGTGTTACTTTTAATGGGATAAGAAGCAAAAGTTTTTAATATGTGGCTGCATCAATTAATCAAACACACATTTGATTTCCTTTCCAGGAAGCAGTCCATATTTTCTGCATGTGTGGAGAAATTCCTGGTGCTCTGCAGCCGCGGATATTTCAGGGTACATTGAAGAATATTGCATGTATTTAAGGCGTTTAAATTGTACATATGGACATAATGAACTGATCCATATAAAGGAGTGCTGGTCAGCTTTCATTAAAGTTATATTTAAACAACCTCATTTACCCTCTCCAATGAATGTAAAACCTCAGGTTATGGGGCATGAAGTGTTTTAGAATGAAAGAAGTTATTTGGAGTATTTAGTTGATTCAAGTGAACCATAGAGGACCTATGCAACGGTGCCGATCATCTGAGAATTTCACTCTGTTTGTTTTTCCTCTGTTCCTATTTGTTTTTTCCAACCTGAAACATTAAATGCCGGTACTCAAGAAAACGTACTTTGTGAAGCATCAATTACAGTACAAAAGAAACCACTGATTGTACATCTCTTTGTGTGCATAAAAATGTTCCTTCTTCTTGCAGTCCCTCTGCAAGTGATTCCTTAGGAAGGATTTACTGAATCCTCACTGTGGCCGTTTGGCTGGGAGATTGGAAATACCTTCTTTCTAACGTATGCTTTTTGAGAAAAGAAAAGGAAATAGAAGGAAAACAAGAGAAACACCTCAAAAACAAACCAAATATATATTATTTATATTTGTTTGGATTTAACAGTACACCGAAAGGAAAAAAAAAATGCATGTGGCATTCCAATCACCTTTGGCAAGAGTTTAAAGAAGCACAAAATCAAAGCGTAGCGAATGAAATCCTGCCGCTGCTTCCTGAAGGAGCTGCCCAGGAGCCCGCGTGCTCCGGACTGCTCTTCCTGGCTCTGGGCATACCTTGCTTCCTCCCAATTCCACAGCGCTCGGAATAGTGCCTTTCCAGAGGTGATGTCCTCAAGCTGAAAGGTTTTGCGGTTTTGTGGTTTTGTCCTCAAAAAGGCCGGCCCTGTTGGAACCCCTCCCGTCTGCTCATTGTTCTGCCCCTGCTCTTCTCTGCCCACTGACCATCCAGTTCCTTAAATCTAGCTCCTTCCGTGGCTCTTTTCCCATCGCTGCATTTCCCAACAGAATTCCCTCCTGAGTGCTGGGAAAACGCCTGGGAAATTTTTCATGCTCTTAAAGACGATACCGGCCCGCTTGTCGTATAATTACGTGAAAAAAGAAACATGTGTCTTAAAGTCTTGAAATAATCAACAATACATATTTGGAAATAAAATAAAATCTATCCCCGTGCTGCTGCTCCGCAGCTGAGTTCTGTTTTCATTTTGCTATTGATGGTGAAGGTTGGTTGCCTTCAGCGGGAAAGGAAATGCAATCTGCATAATTCCCATTAGTTCTTCATCGCGCAAATATATGCTGATAATAATTCTGTATTGAGTTAGTTTGTGGCTAATCATCTTTATACTTAGCAGCAGGTGCTGTGGCAGTGCTGAAAAAAGTATCATGCATTTTAGAAATCACTGCTGTACAATATATCTATAATGCACCTTTCTTTTTAATAAAATTATATTCAACAGTTCATCAATTCAGCTCCTGGAGAACACCACTGTGCTACTGGCATGTAGGTTTTATCACTGTTTTATTACCAAGTGCCACTGATGTGTGTGTTTCCTTCTTTTTTTCTTTTAATGGGAACACGGACCAGAGAAAAGAGCTATTGAAATATGTGAATAGAGTCAGTTAACACCTAAGGGCTGTTCTGCATTTTAGATTATGAAGAAGACATAAATGAAACAGTTTCCGATTATGTGCCGGTGCGGGGAATAAGTTGGTCATTTAAAGCCAATGTGGTTTAGTGAGAAAAAGATGAGGAGGGGAATTCAGTCTGATAGTAAATCCGATCAGTAAGTGATGTCGAGTGTGAGCCTTTTGTAAGGGGAAGATTAGAGGAATGATAGCAAGTGTCTTTAAGAAAAATAGCAGAGTGTTTTAATAAGGTCACAGAGATGTAATGTTATTTTTTGACATATTCTTACCAGCCTGGAGAAACTGCACTGAAAAATAGTATGTTCTTTTGTAGGAAAAAAAAAAAAGAAAGAAATTTCTCTAATCTGTGAATAATATGTTTTTTCCTAATATGCATTCGGCTTCTGTTTCATCCCAGCTTTCTTAGCCAGGAAAAGGAAAAAAACAAATCAAATTTGTATCCAACTTGAAGACAAGGACGTCTACCAGCAGAAAGAAGTGTCCGGGAAAGGAAGGGAAAGGCTTAGGAAGCAAATGGGAAAGTCTGGATAAAAAATCTTAAGGACAGTAGAAAAATGAACTATAAATCAGAAATGAAAACTGGTCAAAGGAAAATATTTAAAGAATTCTCATAATGAAAATAAAAGCATGTTGGCTGGAAGTGAAGAAGGATGGCAGATACAGAAAAAAGAAAAACTACCCAAAAGAAGAGAAAATGAAGAAAAATTTTAGAAAGAATGAAGCAAAAGCAAAAGGTGTGCTATTTTATTTTAAGGACAGTTCTCTGCAAAATGTTTTCGTAACATTTAATAACTTTCATTATACAGTTGTTTAATCATCTTGAGCCCTTATGTAAGAAAACATGCTACTGAGTCTGCCTAACGCACGCCAGATTCAAAGCCAGGTTTCAGGAATTAGAATTAGTTACTTATCTCACCCCAAAGTGAAAAATCTCCGGAAAATAAATGTTTAATTTAAGTTGGAGTGGGTAGAAAATCTCTGTTTTTGTATATATTTTTACTTAGATTAAAAAAATGGAAGCCAAAAAAAGTGGAAGTTTTTTTTAAAACTCAATAACAGTGTTACCAATACAATATAAAATTGTATGGGAAAATGAAATGTACTGAGTAATCTTAATCTTGTGTAAAATAATTTTCCATAACAAAAGTAATTGGAAGCTATGACTAGTCACAATAGGTATATTTACATATAATATGTTTTATCAGGTGCTGGTGGTTGATATCACTAGCAAGTGAGTTACTTGCCGTTTCTGGAAAAAAATCCAGTCAGTTTATTTTGATGCTAAAAGTAGATACAAACGTCTGAGGCTTTGCCCTGCAATTTAATTTTTTTTTTTTTTGCATAAACTATAGTTTAAATTGAACCAGGTTTGTATGAAATGTTCCAGATTTGCTCCAAAGATAGGGAAAAAATATAAAAAGTTGAAGTATATGATGGAAATGCACGTGGGCAGTGAAGTCCAAAATCCTGCCATCATTTTCCTTTGTAGAGGCTACAGACCCCTTCCAAAAGAAAGTCAGGATTTGCTAAGGAAAAGAGCTTTCCAGGGACTCTATTAAATATATATATATAAAATAAATATAAATAATTACTTATATCTTTTTTTTTTTTTTCCTGGGAAAGAGGAATAATATAACTTGTTCATGGCTAGCTAGAAAACCCAGTGTAGGCTATAATTAATTTCCTTCAGCTAATTTAAGGTTCTCCCTTAGTTCAGCAGAGCATTATTGACATACCTCTGAGAAATATGTAAAATTTTACGGTGCATTTTTCCATCCAT
>JAVCKT010013126.1:0-12529 GCA_032273925.1 Rhynchotus rufescens
GCACTGCTTCCGTTTGCTGTGTTTTAAACAAATGCTGCGTTAGATATGCTTGAGATGACTGCTGCATATGTTAACGTGTGTTAATTTGGGCAAAGTCACTGTCTGCTTTTTGTTTTAGCCCATAAGAACCACGAGGTGAGCCAAACTCACCCTTGCTTTTGTTACACGATCCTGCAGGTAGTGCTGAGGTCATGAACAGAGCGCTGGCAGCGCGCGGAGGCCTTGGGATGCTGCCTTCTCCTCTTGCCAGCTGTGGATGTGGACTTAACGATAGTATCTGCAAGGTCATGTCAAAACACAATTAGTTTAATAGCTTCAACATAGAATATAATTTATCTTGTTCTTAATGTGCCATTTATTCTTTTTGTAGAAGGCAAAAATCCAGAGTCAACTTGCATAATCTAGAGACTTGCCACTGTTTTCAGTGTGTTTTCAGCACTGCATGTTGTATTATCTAAGCAAGGTAATTAAGCATGCTGTCTGCCTAAGGAACTGAAGGAACAGCTGTGAGGAATACAGACTACAGTCGCATGCTTGTTTTCAGTGACGAATGTCAACACTTCAAACACTTCAGGCATGTTTTATTACTATAATTACATGTTGCTGATTAAGACTTCTTATATTGCTATCGAACCAGCTGCAGAATTGAAACAAGAGGTTGTAAGTTCCTGGTATTAAATTTCGTGCTCTAAATAACATAGTAGGTCCTTTCTGTAATCAGTGAATTATGTGAAAAAATTATAGTTATACCGGATTTTTATCCTCATTATTTTTGCTTGCTTTAAGTGACAGGACTTTCTTTTTCTCATAGTCAGCATTGTATTTTCATTATTATTTTAATGCAATAAGGAGTATTCAAGGAAATGATAATTTATATTATTCTCACTAGGAATTTGAACTCATATTTGTGGTAGGAAATTAATCAGGTTTTAATTGCCTATGAGTCTGAAATGTGCTCCTCTTGTAAAGCTGATCTCACATAAATATAAATCAGTAACTGCCTGTTCTTTAATTATGTATTAGTGTATTGTACCAGCATACTAGATGAGAGTATGAGAATCTCAAGTTACGAGGTATTGGAGGTCATTAAATCTTCTCTTCTCTGCAAAGTTTAGTAACAATGCATTTCTAATTACTGAGAAATGTACTGTGTTTGTGTTGCTTGCTTTCGAGAGCTGTGCTGAGCTAGGATACCATAATCTTTCACTTCATAAATAACTCCATGGAAATTTTTGGTTACAAGGAAAACAATTGCTGTAAGCACTTAAAAGTACAAAAATAATTTTAAAAAGTCATAAATGTAAATATCATAAAAATACTGATATTTACATTATAGTATTCCAAAATTATTACAATTTTTAGTATTTTTCATGTTTTTAATATTTTTGTCATATGTTCATGGCTTGGTTCTGCTATGATATGAAAATGTGTACTTTTTTTCTTGGAAAGGTAAGTTAGGTGTTTTTGTCTACTACTTTACACTTAACCTTTTTCCTTCTTGAACAGATCACTTTTGTTAAAAGGTACTATGAAACTTCTAGTTAGCATTCTGAGCCATAGAGAAGAGCTGAAGCAAAGTTATTTGCAAAAATGTCTTTTTTTTTAGTAGATAAGACCCAACTTTATGTTGTAAACCATAGGACTTGGACGTACAAACAGTTGCTGCAGTGAATGTTAGGATAAACTTTGGTTCCTTTTGTGGAAAAACTTGTGGATCCTTTTTGTGCCATGGTGCAAATATTTAGGATTTAAGTTTGAGTTACCTCTCTAAGTAGTTTCATGAATAAGGCTAAAGGTCTAAGTGACAGAATTATGTCTTTTGGTGCAATTTGAACTCTTGAGTTCATCTATGTGATTTCTTTGCCTAGTAGGTAGTCTTGAGAGGGACAGAGCAAGGACTTATTTTTCAACACAAGATGACAGTATTTTCAAAAATAGTTCAATAACATGGCATGCCACCACTTTTAATGAGCCAGCCCATTCACAGACATAATTAGCTGACATTCAGTACAAAGTTATAGGCAACAACCAAGGCTTGGAGACACCAGAGACCCTTGTTTCTTCCCTCCATTTTCCACATTCATGGTGTTCCAGACTGTAGCAGGGTATTTGGCTTTTGAAGACAACTCCTTGACCATATTACCTGCAGCACAGTCCGTGCTTCCAGGTAGAAGGTCTCTTTCCCTGACATCCAGTTGCCCTTCTGCAGTATGTGGAGTTAGCTCAGTGTTTCTGTTAGGGGGAGGCTATTGCTTCAAAGAGCAGAAGATTCTACTTGATGGGTTAACATGAATTGATATGATGAATAATTATGTTGTGCAACTGCTCAGACTCAGTCATTAGCAACCTTCCCTACTTATTGGCTAAATGTATTAGGAGCAAGAGAGTCAGGGTAAACGTAAACCCAAAGAAGATGCAGGTCCCAGGCCACATACTTTCGTCCTACCAGGGTTTGGTCAATCACCTTTGCAACACACTGTCAAGCACTCAAGCAGGGCAAAATTTGTCTTTATAGAAGAGCAGAGCATCTGCTTTGCAAGTCCTGGCAGGTGAATTGCCTTAAAAGGTATGTTAAAAATAAATGGTGAAGTGTAAAATTCATTAGCAATCTGCTTGTCTATGGGTCTGGTGGATGAATCAGAATTAATTAAAGAATTAAGTTCAAATCAGCTTCCTTGGTGGTTGTGCGTGTTAAAGCTTGGCCCTTTCATCTAAATGTGCAGTTTGTTCTTCAGTTCTGTCTTCCAAAATGATCACTAGTAGCATGGAGAAACTATCTTAAAATAATTTCTAGTCTTACTGGTTTTCTCAGCCCCAAATATGGACCACTGCTTCGGATGGATCTTTTTTCTTGTGTTAGAATCATTGCTGTTAAACTTATTTGTTACCCTTGCCTATTAATTCAGTATTTAGTGCTAACAATTTTGAATTGTTTCAGGAGAGAATTCTATACTTAATCTGACATTCCCTCCAGTACAAACTGCAGGCAACTTTGAAGAAAACATGCTTTCCTTCATGTACAGTTAAATGGCCAAGGAGCAGATGGCAAGGCCAAAAAAGAATTTTACTGCATTATGTATACTGAGTGGAGACTTAAGAAGTCCTAACTTTGGGCGAAAGACAGAACATTACTCCTTTGATTCATAAATGGTTTTTAATTTTATCTAAGTAAAACTTCTCTTTGTCGGCAGGATGTGCAGAGTGCTAATGACCCCCTTAGAAACTACTGATCTATTCTACTTTGTACCCTAATTGCTAAAAACAGTTTAAAAAAAAAAAAAAAGCATCTAAATTACAGGCTTCCTGTGAGCTTTATCCCATTCTAGTGTAGTAGTGAATTGCTCATATCCTGAGCAGGAAGCAAATAGTCTGTAGGCCTGACCTTTTCAAATAAATACTGATCTTGGGACTAGAATAATGTCATTTTAGTTCACTGGTAACATAAAGGCTGATAGTTGTGTTTAAGTGAACATGTCCCAACTCCAGTAATTCTTAGCATTCCTATGTTTGAGACAAAGGATAAATAGCAGGCTTAGCTGAGCTGGAGCTCCATGTTGTTTTGAAGGCGCCTGTTGATTAAGAAATGTGATGCATAGCCTGAATATGCGTGACAAATTGCTTTTATGTAAAGAGAAAAGAATAGGTGTAGGCTATGGAATATGCGATTCATTTGCCATTCAGCTGAGCCTCAGCTTTCTGGAGCAGAGTTAATTCTGTTAATCCTATGGCAAATTCCTCTATGGGGGCATGTGTGTATTGAAAACAAAATAACCATAAAGAAATTTTATAGCTTACCCTTGAACCATGAATTAGAAAATGAAAGGGTCAAGTTGGTAGGATGACAATATCATCTTCCCTGAATACGCCTTATGGTAAAGACTTAAATACTCTGAAAAATGTTAGCATGAAGTAGAAGTCTGTGTCATGTCTGCACTCGGAGGTTCTTAGATCTAACTCTTTTGTGTGGATTTTCTCATGGGGGCATATGGAATTTTTTGTTTATTTTTCCCCTTATGAAATGCAACTTGTGATACACTTCATGGAAGACTTAATGTTTCTGTCTGGGACTAACCGTAACATAAGCTGCATCACAAATACCCGGTTAGGTTGAATACATGCTTGTACAGTTAAAAACATTCACCCTCATGTAAAGTTTAAAATATTAAGTTTCCAATATTTGTTTTTAATAAGTTTTCGTGAAGTTGTAGTACTTTATTAACTAGTAACTTTAGTACTTTAGTAAAGTTTTTAATAAGTTCAAACACTAAGAATACTAATACTAAGAAGAGCGGTCAGAGAGGGAGAAGGCAGACAATTGCTGAGCTACTACTCAGCAAAATGTTAATGACTTTTTGTTTTGCTCAAGATATTGAAATAAAGGTGATAGATTATACTGCTCATTGAAAAATAGGGTGTACTTAAAATGTATGCATATTTTTAAAAATATCTTCTGCCTAAAATCATAGTCAGTGGAAAATATTATATGAAATGATACCAGTAGGAGAGATTAGTTTAATGAAGCTGAGAGTTATTCTGTTCAACAGCTTTGTTCATAATGTAGTTGAGTTGGTAGCCCGTCTGTAATTGATAAGCTCATCCTTTTATTTCAGCCAAATAGCATTAGGAAAAATAAATATTCTATTTTTCAATAAGACTTTTTTCAAAGAGAACACCACCTAATAATTAAGTCTTTTAAATAAAATTGTGGTAGCACCCTAAAACCAAATTGAGTACGTATTAATACATTTAACAGAAAGACCATTATTACTGGCTATTTATGTGCATTGCAAGGCAACAGTGGTTATCTACTGATAGGAAAGCTGTCTGGGAGATGTATGCACACTATGTTTTTAAGCATATTGCTCTAAACAGAGCTGTAAATTGAGTCGAGGCGTGAACTTCGGCTGACAGGAAAAGGACTCCATATGTCTTTCAGACGAAAAGTGATCCCACTTCCATTAGGCTCTTTTAAATAGATTGTTTGTTACCATAATAAGATGTTCCAAAGTCAACACCACCATTTTGGATTGTTCTGTGTAACTGAGCTGGTGTAAGTGACTTAGCCTGTGTGTGACTGCAGCAGTGAGGCAACTTAGAGCTTTTTTTGTTTGAATATGTGAAGTTTTGAAATTGATGTTTTTCATTTTATCCTTATATAGATCTTTTCAAAATGGTAACATTGTTGTCAGATATTTGCACTAAAGAAAACCAAATTCTTTTGTTTACACCTCTTGACCATCAAAATTTGTTTAGACTTCTAAGTAATGAATAACATAAAATAGTCCCTAAGGTAAAATCTTATGTAAAGAGATTTGAGATTCCTTTTGCGTTCTCTTCCGAAGTTATGCTTTTACAGTGCTTGTTAAAGTTATTTAAATTTAGCATACTGGCTTTCATTTTCTGGACTGAGTTATTCAGAACATGTGCTAGAAAAAGCAACTAGAAAAAACAATTACTTCTGAAATCAGTTTTAATGTTCCATTATATTTGGTATGTCTATATTAAAATATATATTGCATATATAATCATTCTTATATGCATACACATATAGGTATTTCTGTATGTATATGCACACATGGTTTAATTTGCTAATGAGGAGTAAGGTTAAATTTAGTTTTTAGACAATTTTAAAATTTGGACAAAATGAAATAGTGTAATTCTGAACTGACTTAAAAGGCTAATTATATGACTCTGATATAAAATGAACTATATATTTGTTTTGAAATATAAAAAAACTACATAGTTTTGTTGTGTATGCATACACATGTTGCATGTCTATATTGCATATGTTATGCTTAAAAATGAAGGGAGTGTTTGTTTATAGGAAGCTATTGATCATACTGTTATATCCCTGAAACTAATATGCATTGCATTGCTGCATGTTGTAAATGGAAAATTTATTTCAATTAGGGTAGATACTGTGTCTTGTGAAGTTTTTTCTTCTTTACCTGCTTGGTCAGCTGTCTTGATGGACATGTTCCTGTGCTTGAATTTTAAATTGCTGCTTTTCAAAGATGCATAGTAATCTCATATGTGGTTTGGATGATGTAGACTTTAAGTAAGGAAAAAAAAAAATCCAAGTCCTTTACAAGTCATATTTTGTTACATCGCGGATTATCTGAATACCTGGTAGAAAGATTTGAATTAATTGCCTGTAGCTTAATTCTAGTAAATATCATAGTTACAATAGCACCAAGTTTTTTCCCCATCCTCTATACTATGGATCGCATGTATTTTGACATGAAAGCCATTTTTCTCATGCGCTGAAGTTTTGATTTCTATTGAAATTCAGAAAATGATTTTCAATAGGATGAGCCGTAAGTAACAACTGATGAGAACAAATAATTCAATCTGACAAGAAAGACAATAACAAAAATAATTGCAGTGTTAAGATCCTTAAACTGTTACATTATTGTGTAACTTTGGAAGTGATAGTTCTTCCTGCCATTACACATTTGAGCGTGGGTTTTTGCATGCAACCCTTCCTCTAATAGTGGTGTTTGCCATCAGGGCCTGACAGAAGCCTGTTGGGAATCCTGCGTACTTAGTCCTGCCCGTTGGATGGAATAGGATTTGCTGGGTTTCCCTGCGTTTGCCCCATCCTCCTGTCTAATATGCCCAAGTTTGGTAGTATTTTTTTTGATTTAACAGAATCTCTGCTTTGAAGAGATACATTTTTCTTCATTTTAGTATCATGTTTAGGTTCATATTTGTGATATTTTTTCTCTATATTGAAACCATAGGTTCAGGGAGGTTAATATTAATAAGGCCAGCGCTCAGCAGAAATCTTCAGTTTTTGATTAGTGGACTAGAGCTTTGGGGAAAGGAAGAAAATATCACAGAATTGAGAACCTTCCTCCTCCTGATGCAGTCTTGAAATATATGCCCAAACAGTAGTCTATATTTTATATGAAGAGCTGCTTTTTAATATAATCTATGATTAGCTGTGAAAGAGTATAGTGGTATTGTAAATAGTAGTATACTTACTGGATAGAAGTAAGTAGTATACTTAGCAGATTGAAAAAAATCATTGCTAGAAGGAAAATAGATTTTCATCTCTCCCCTGCCTCACACTTTGACACAAGTTGTTTGTTCTCCTTTAATGTATATGACAATTCTTCTACATGAACAATGTATTAAAATTCTATGTGATGATAAAATCAGGATGTTTGAACGAGAGGTCAAATATATTTGTTTAATGCACTTTGAGTTATTTGAAGAATGAAGGTAAGTGGAGAAGAAGTTGTGAGGAGACAACGAACAATTTCTGTTCTGAATAACAAGGAAATTTAGACCACAGGTGTTTAGAGAGAATGACTCATAGTAATAGCAGTAGAATGAAGAGGACAAAAAGTCATGCAATTTGTTAGTGAACTTATCGCTATTTTCTTAGTGATATAACTTTTTGTGATAAAACTTTTCTATTCCTGAGTGTGTGGTGTTTCCTATGCACCTGCGAATGGTGCCTGGCAATGCAGTAGTAAGTATTTGTTAGTGTTAATAAGCATTGCAGTTCAAAACACAAGGGTAGTAGTAATACTTTGTTTACAAGAGGATGCTCTTATTTATTGCAAATGTAGAAGCTGTCATGTTGGGGCAGTTGCTGGCTTGTCCTCCCATTAAGAAAGACTGGAAAAAGCTAGAATCAAAAAATGAGCTCATCTTGATTGGATTTGAACATGCTAGTAAACAGTGGCCTCAGTGCCGTGCAAGCATGTCATTGTGCTTATCAAAATGCCATTTCTCCTTGTGTATTTGTTTTTGTTAGGGTTTCCAGTGTAACGGTATGCCAAAGTAAGTTACTGTTACTTTGATGTTTGATATCTCAGTTGCATGAAAGTCTTCATTTGATTTTTCTCTCTTCAGGCGATGGATCTCAACTGTTTTTGGTAATTCTGACGAGCGCGGTAGGTGGGCAGGACGGGTTTGCTACTGGATAATTGTGCAAAGTTGGCTTCAAATAAATCAGTATTTTGGTATTTTCTGTGACATGTGCTTTAAACCTCTAAAAAGTAGAAAGAGTGACATTTGCTGTCAAAATGAATGTTCTGCAAGCTAATGGCCTGGCATTATTCCCTTTGTTAGCATTACCAGCTATTATTTACTACTTCAAAGTACCCACATAGAGGTACTATAGTAAAAGAAAGCTTATACAAGCTGGTCATGCCTATTTATAACAATACAGCATCTGAGCAACAGTTATTTTTATATACCTAAATCAAGGTTTGCAGAAAGTCCCTGTGAGTGCTTTCATGGACAAGAAATGTGCAGTGTCTTTCTCTTTGATTTCCCCAAACGGGAACTGAGAAGCGCTTTCCCAAGGCTCAAGTGAGAGGCACAGTATCACTTTCAAAGATGCAGCAAAAGTTGAAGAGAACCTGTGATGACTTCATAATTTAGGGGAAAAAAAAGAATTTCCCTTCTTTTAGATTATATGATAAGCAGTGCTTTCTCTTAAAACTACATTTGAATCATCAGTATACGACTACTTGCCTAGGCAAATATGCAAGCAGAGATGGTCCTGTATTTATAGAGATCGTATTTCGTGCTTGTTGCTTTAGGATGACTTTCCAAGATTGGTTTACCATTCTATTTGACTGATGTTAGAGCTTTCTTAATTATCATCTTGCTTCTTCGCGTTTATTGTATGAGCCCCATAAGTAGAAATTGCCATTAATGAATTTATAGTTTCACTATAAATTCACTATAACACAGAATGCTATTCTGTACTTTCAGCCAGTCTTTACCAGTAGAGGAAATATATTTTTATGTTTGTATATGTTGTGTGGGTTTTTGTTGTTGTTTAAGTGGTGAAAAACTGTTGGGCTTGTATTAAAAAGCCCAAATTAAAAAAATTAAATTAAAAAATGAATTACATGCAGTACAAAATTGTTTGAGAGTTTTTTGGAATTTTGAGTTTGCTTCAATTTTATACTCATTATTTTGATATATAATAAAACAAAAAAAGAATTGCAAAAACTATCGAGTATACTGGAATAAATTTTATGTGGACTGTAGTGGTAAGGAGAATTACAGTTGACTTTGGTAGTGAGTTTTCAGTAGTACCAAGTTTTTAAAAGGCCTTCATTAGAAGGTATGTTTTCAGTGAACTCATATAGAAAAATGAAATGTACTTGTATCTATGTAACTCCCTTGGAGCTCGCTGTAAAATGGGGGCTGTAGAGATTTGTTTGTTGCTATGTGTATGTCATGAAAGAGCCAAATGGTTTCCAAAATGTACAGTCATAAACAGATTATAAAATTCCCAAGGGGAAGCCTGATGGGGCTATCATAACTTAACAGTGGAACTGTGAGTCACTGTAGGAAGAACTCATGTAATAATCTTTTCCGGTCTTTATAGGACCAGGAGGATAAAGCGTCATTTAATTTTATTTGATTAAAAACTACTAGGCAAGAGAGAAAGTGAAAGAAAAATGAAGCATCTTCTATTTCAGTCATGAAAGATGAATGGGATAAATAAAACGGGTATTACAAATCGCTGTAGTATAATGATTACCTTTAAGTCAGCTTAGTGCTCCAAGATAGTTGTGGAAATGATCAAATAACTTGATTATTCAAGATTGTTCAAGAGGTTTTTTAGACTTAACACTTTACTTTTTGAGTGGAATAGGCAGATTATAAGTTTTTACTTGCAAATTTAAGCATTTATGTGTGCACTGTCCAAAGACTATCTATGGAAGGGCTTTGCTGTTTACCTTGAGAAGTTGTACCAAAATGTACTTACCTTAGTTTGGTGTCCTAGCAAACCTAGAGAATGCTAAAATGCTTTTGCCTATACCATTATGTATTGCTACCAACTGAAGATCATGTTATAGTTGTCGCCCGTTGCTTTATAGTTTTTTGCATAAAGGGCAATATAATTTTGTAAGCAAGCCTATTTTTGTGTATAGATCCATGAATTCTCAACTAGCGCTTTGTGGCGATACTGCAATACTGACTGCTTGTCTCTATGTAATGGTGTCTAGCTATGATATCAAACAACAGTGTTTGCTTTTCCTGGTTTTATTTTTAAAAGAAAATGGTCAATATTTGTTTTGATTAAAGGTATTTTTTCATGAGTTATTCTCATTTTTAGATGAGAATTTTGATTGTTTCAAATTGCTGCAAAATAGCACAGCTTTGCATGATGCTTGAGGTTGCTGTGACCAGCTTTTTTGAGTGGGTTAGTCCTATGCACAGGATCCTGTCGCAGAGGAGCTGAGGCTTTCTCTAAATTCAGAACATGAAGAAGAGGGGGGAAAAATATGATGCTGTGGAAACGGTTGTTCCTTTGGGGAACTGGAAAGATAGGTGAGGTAGGTTTATTAAGGGGCTTACAACCCCCAGAAAAGTGCTACTCTGATTTGGTTGCAGTTGCGTGCAAAATATGAAAATATTTCCAAAGCCATGATTATATTTAATGGTCTTTCCTCCTCCAGCATTCAAGGGAGCATGATTAAATGAAGCTTAACTCAGCAAAATGTTTATTTCTGCTCCCCTAAAAGGTGGTGATGATGTTGTTTGTGTTCAACAGTGTTTCCTTGATATGACGTTTGGAGCTGGCGGTCATACCAGAGCTCTGCTGCAGGAAGCCAGTGACATTACAATCTATGCGCTAGACAGGGACCCCACGGCGTATAAAATAGCTCAGCAGCTCTCAGAATCCTACCCGTAAGTAGTTTCCTGCTGTCTTAAATGTGAGATGAGTCTAATACTGTGATATCTAATTCAACCTATTTTTATAGTTTGTACTTATTTCTAGAGTTTTTAATCTCTTCTTGTAAGCAGTAAGAAGAAATACTATTCAGTTTATTTTAGTAATTGCATGCAAATTTTTGAGTTTTTTGGAGTTAAATACGTGTTTTGTACTCCACTAATTTTGTGTATGTTTCAGTTTAATATTTAAAGTTTGTCTTAAAAGAATTCATGTACTTTCTAGCTTGAGATTGTCCTCTCAACGGAGTTGCAGAAAAGCATGTCATGATTTTGCTAACAAATGTTTCACGAAAGATGGAATGATACACTTGAATAATGAAGTAATTTGAAAATGACTCATTCTGAAAACTTTCTTTTAAAAAGCAAACACAATTTATTGTAATTCAGTATTGTTTGCTAAATCTTCCTGTGCCACTGGTCTCAGAAGCTGCTTACCAATTAAGCAGCCTCTCTTTTTGTGTTAAGGCTGTTTAACATGTCTGTCAGCTCCCTTATTGTGTCAAGTACCTAATTCATTAAATGAAATGCTGCTACAATGCAGATTTTTGTTAACTATACAAGCATTTAGTTATCAAGTTATACAATGTTAATTACACGAAGGTTCATGTATTTTATTCAAGAAGCAGTCTAATCAGCATGTATATACATCCTTGCATAAGTGTAGACTATTTAGATTTGAGTAAATGCTTTTCAAAAGCAGTTTATTTGCCCAGGAAGTAAAAATGTATAGCTACAAAATCAAATACCGTGGAGAAGGTAATACTTAAGGGGTTGAGTGAAAGGTGGAGGAAGAAGATATTTAGTATCATGCTTAATCTACCTATGCCAATGCTTTGAATACTAGAAACATATAATTTAAACACTGCCATCAATGGAGAGGAAATGGATTTTAAAAGAGCAGTAGTCAAAGCAATGCAGAAGGTCGTCTTCATCTTTTCTGAGAGAAAAGGCATTCCTGTGCATGATCAGAGGCCTAGGGCAAAAAATTTGAGCATGTGGGAAGAATGCCTGGCTCATTCTGCAGTCTTCCTGCTTTTAAATAAGATCACTTAAACACCCATCTTAAATTTTTACTTTTTTTGTGGATGCAAGTGAGATAGTGTGGATGCAGAAATTCATAGAATTCTTCTCTCAAATACTACTTAGCCATTGCAGGATAACTTTTTTTGACATACTGTGGAGATTGTGTTAAGGTAAGTCCATTTTCTCTCCAACTAAACTTTCGACTGCATTCCTACAGATTCTGCTGTCATAAAGTCTACTGTTCTACATTTAGGCACCGAAAAAAAAAATACTACAAGTAGTCTCGATGGAAATAAATGGGCCTAAAAATTATGAAAAACATTTACCAAGCGTAATCCAATGATCAGCAATTCTCTGACTCAATATATTTAGCCACAAAGCAGCCTATGCAAACCTGGATGTGAAGGAAGTTTATTTTCAAGATAGATGAAGAGATTTTACAAGAATTACCAAAGTGCTTTGCTTCCCTTTGGAGATCATAGCACAAGGAGGGGGGAAATGCCTTTATGCAACTTTAAGCTGTAAAATTGGAGCTTCATTGTATGTTTGTAGAATTTTGAATACAATGGAAAAATTGCGAGTCCTACATATGTTGAATTTTCTGTTGCAGTTTTGTTTCTACTTAAAACTTTGTACCTCTTAAACAAGAATGCTCAAATATTTCAGCATCTTGGCTATGCTGGATCTTAAGTCTTGTAGTGCCATTTGTAGTAGCCTATCCTTCCCTAAAATCTTTAGGTATGTTAATTCTGTTACTTGTTCTGGTTAAGCAACTCAAGCTTAGTAAAGC
>JAVCKT010013130.1:0-11543 GCA_032273925.1 Rhynchotus rufescens
AAAGAAAAAGAAAAAGAAAAAGAAAAAGAAAAAGAAAAAGAAAAAGAAAAAGAAAAAGAAAAAGAAAAAGAAAAATATTAAGCAATCATTTGACATCAGAACAAGGCACACGTGCCTAGTTAAGAACCTGAGGGGTATTTAACCAGGCACAAGATATGTCAAGTATGACATACGGCATTTTCTATTAGACATGTTCACTTTCAAAGCTGTAAATAGGTCTCATGAAGCAATAAATTATAATAGACATGGGACAATAACTAATTTTTCTAAAGCTACAATACTATTTTCTGTCACTGTTAATGCCTCATTTATCATTTTTAATGCATCAAGACACACAGGTTTCCAAAGCAGTACTTGCATAAATCACACATGTAATTCTGATCAAGTTTACTTTCTCAGGTGAAGAAGCAAGAAAGCACCTACAGAGAGAAAAAGGAGAAAGAGAGATTATCAGAATATGTTTGAGTACTCCTTTGCTTCAACTCGGCCATTGACAGTTTCAGAATCCCAAGTGCTAAAAAAATCCTTTAAATGTACAGCTGCCCTAGTGTGAATCTTACGCAGGAAAACCCAAATTATGCTGGAAAAAAAAATCCAGTGCATGTGCTTAAAAAAGAAAAAGGCAGCAAGCGAGTCCCAGTGAAGCCTGTCTCTTGGCAAGCCCTGCCAAGAGATGCACCACTGACATCACAGACTGAATAGGCCATTTACTCACACATTTTCTTTTTTTTTTATTTATTACTTCTCCAGTGAATGCTGCCAGTGACAACTATATTGAGCTTCAGGAGCTCTGCTGTATGGCAGCAGTTACGCTCTTTCTTTGAGGCCTGCTGAGAAAAACCTCACCATATATTTTAACTATATGGTCTTAATTCTAAACACATGATGGCAGTTGAGAGAATAATGCAAGGATCCAGGATCTATGTTTCTCTATGGCTCATTTAATCTTTGCTTGTACAGCTGCAAATTGGAATACTTGAAGAGACCAAAAAAAAAGGTGCCTCCAGCTCATTCAAGAAATGAGCAAAAGAGAAACAAAATTTTGAATTACACCCTGCAGAAAAATCAGCAGCTTCCAAGGCTGCGATCAATCCCTTGGCCTTCTGAAAAGTTCCTGTTGGTTTAACAGTCTGGAAATGAAATCCTAGCAGAGGCCTCAAGAACTGGGATCGCCAGCAGCCAGCGCCCTGCTGAAGCACGCAGGGTGAAAACCCTCAGAGAACTGAGGGTAACAAGTGAAGAACCAGTTGAAATGGACATAGAGGATCTGGGTAACAACACAGCACACTGGAATAACAAGAAAAGGTAATACCTCAAATGTGGCTTATTTACTTGTTAGGAAATACTAGGGAGAATCCTACTGTCTAACAGGAGCAGTGAAGAGAGGGATGAACTTGCCTGAAACCCTGTTTGGGGTGTCAAGAGCTAAAGCTAGAGATGAGAGCTGTGCCCACCACCAGCCTATGCAAGCAGAGACACAGGCAGGTTTCTTGTGCTACCCAACTGCTGCCTTCTACTAACCTGCACCGAGGTCTGGGGAATCCTCCACGGCTCTGCCTGCATGTTACATCTGATTACAGACCACCCAAAAACCTCACAGTCTGCTTCAAAACTAAAGCATGGGGGATGTCAAGACAAAGAACAAAATATACCCCTGCCTGAACAGGCAAACGCTACACAGAGCAACACAAAGGAAAGCTGCTTCTGAGAGAGCGTGCAAGCCAGCCCCAGAGTGGAGGCCGTTCTCAAGAAATACCAAAGGAATAAAGACTGCCAATAGCCTATGCTTCAGGACGATTTATTCCTGAAACATAAATATAACTTGGATTATACATACAGATCTTTAAGATCTGATCTTCTAGATGACTGTGTATCAGCAGTTCAATTGGACCCCAGGAAATATTCTCTCCATGACACAAGAACTAGTCTGCCTTGGCAGACAACCTGCCCAGGTTACCAAACCCCAGCAATGCAATGTGCCCAAATCACTTGGGAAGAGAGCACTATGCAAAAATAATCACTATGATTCTCCTCTAGTTGCTTAAAATTAATAAATAAATAAAAGCAACACTTGGAAAAAAATTAACATTTACAAAACAGATGTTATTTTATTACTAGTTTTAGTACAAAGTTAAATGTTGCAGACCCATAATGGAAACTGGGTTCAACTTAATTTTTAAAATACATTTCTCCAGATCGCCATAGCAGTTGCACTGATACACAAAGATGCAAGACAAAAAAATGAGCCATAACATTAAAATGCTACAGGCCGGCCAAACCTCTGAGTAACCGGGAACACAATCCCGAAGGTCAGGGCACCCACCACCAGCGCCGCACATGCAAGTCATTGAAAACCAGCAATAAAGGAGCCCTGCAAAGAGGCAGAAAGCCAACATCTCCCCACGAGGGAAAGAACACATTTTTCAGCTACCTTGCCAATAACCTCCCCGCTGCATCCAACCCGCTACACATTAAAATCTGGAAGAGATATAATGATTCTATAGCAACCAGCTGCTGAGATATTTTTCAAACAGAATGAACTGGATACAAGTGCCAAATACTTTCCTGACGCACTGAGACCGCTCCTAGCAGGAAGGGGAGAGTCTGTCGGCCTCGTACTGTACAACTCTGAGGTCACTGCAAAACTAGGGCCATTTAAAAGACAGATACCAAGGAATAGGGGGATATAAAATCCACAAATCCTAGGAATGTAAGTTCTTGTTATTCAGGAAGAACAGTAACATCACTCGAGAATTGCCTCCTCAGGAGTAGTTCTGTGAGATTTCTTTCACTCTGGTTAATCCACCACTTCATCAGCAGATTCATTTTTTTTTCTGATACCTCCATGTCACTTACAGAGTCCGTCACGGAGCCTTCTGGAAATTCAGAAATAGGCACATTCATGTGAACACCACAGCTCCACAACGGCAGCTGCCCATGGACATGACTTGTTTTTTAAATTCTCAGAATAAGGGAGTAACTTGGTCACCTGTGTTAAGATGTAACTGTTCCTGCTACAAGCTTTCTAAGGTACAATGAGGAAAGAGGTGCAGCCTCCCTGCTGCATACCTACCAGTACATCACCTCCAGTTTGTTTCTCAGCAAAACAAGAATCAGTCACAGAATTCTGGACAACACTTTCCCTTAGCTTGTATACAAGGCAAAGGGAACTTCAGGTACCTTGCAAAAATAATTAAGAAAAATCAAGCCTAATATTAGGTTTATACATGTTGTCTCAAGCACATAACCCTCATAGAAGACTTAATCTTGCCTACAGTATCTTCATTAAGACAGGCTCCCATTTTTCCTCTTAAGCTCATCTTCCTTCAGTGCAGTTACTTCAGCCCAGTGCGTCTCCATCTCATTTCTCCAGCTGTAAAGCATGGCTTGTCATCAACATCTCAGCTACTTCTGAATGATACCTGAGGGTTGCCAGGAAAGCCAAGGGCTTCCTCTTGCACGTGGCCTGGTACTCTCCCAGAAATGACTGCTGCTGCCACCTTTAAAAATGATAACCAAAGCAAACCGAGTTTGGAAGCCCGCAGACTGCTCTATTTCCATTATTTGTAGCCTTCTGCCACCTTCTCCCTTATATTATCCACCTTTCTTTAAATAATGCTAGCTGTAAAGCACCCTGAGCAGACAGTAACCGCAGGCATTGTTCTCTCTGGAAGATGCAGTTAAATATATATTTTTATTTATGTTTTCCGACTCTGGGAAAGGATAATAAAGCACAAGAAGCCCTCACAGAAGGAAGCCAAGCTTCCCAAGCATTTCAATATGTGGGCTTCCCAGGTTTCATTTCAACAGGAGAAGTTCAGCACTGTCAGCATTCTGCATTCATACTGCTTGGAGGGGGGTGTTGCTTGTTTTCTATCAGAGGACTAAGGATGAGGACTAAGTTCTGTGCTTTGTTCTGAACCTCCTCATCATATTTCAGTTTCAAAGATAAGGTCAGAGACCCTACGTGCACTCAGGAAAGCTGTTTTGATTCGATTGCTCCCCTGCCCTGGCTAGCCTGGAGCCTGCCTTCCCTAACAAACTCCAAATGGTTGAATTCAGGAGTGGATAAAGGTAATCCAGAAACGCAGGAACCCGACATCGCCGTTAGCAGGTAAATTCCAGAAACTCTAGGAATTAAATAACTTTGTCAGAGAGTCCCTTGGAACTACGATCTTCCTGTTTGAAGTACGCGTAGCAGAAAAAAGACAAAATGACTTCTCCAATTTCATGTTATTTCAGGCCACCAAAGCTTTATCACCTATCAAAGCTACCTCCAGCTGGGGAGGCGGAAGATTCTTCCCTCTTATGGGAAGAATCCTTACTTACAAAGTCCCGGGGGAAAAAAAAAATAAAAAAAAAGAAAAGGAAAAGGCATAAAATGTATTATTCAGCTACCAGTGAGGCCTCCTAAGTATGCAGAAACCACCAGCAGCTGAAAAGATTACAGCCACAACTATTGAGATTTCAGCTATGCCATTTCTGGACCACATTCAGCTCCTCAAACCAACAACTAAAACCCCACTAGTACAGAACACTGAAAGGTCAAAGCTCCATTACTCTTATCCTGACCTCCAGTACATGGTAAGACTAAGAAAAAACACAGTGCTACATATTCCTATTTTAGCCCTACACCTTTCTTCCTTCCTGGTCCCCCTCCTGGGTTTACAGTTGAACTAGATCTTGACAGTCTTTTCCAACCATAATGACTCTATGGCTCCTCAAAAATAAGTCCAGAACCTGCATTAAGAAACAAGCAGCAAAGTGAAACCCACCGAGATCCTCTCAGTTTGTCATCTATGATGAGAAATTCCGAATTCTAACTCTGCAACCTAAATGCTTCTGCTGCAGTGTGACAGAGAAACCAGCAACAGCAGAAACAAGCAGTGATATATAAAGGCTCAAAGACACCACATTGCATTCAGTTTGGTTATTGCTCTACAAAGACCGTCCTTAAACAAAGTGTTAGACACTAGAATCAGTTCACAAGGAAAAGCGCAGATTAAGATAAGCTTTATTTAAAAAAAAAATCATCAAATGTTTTCAAACTTTTCTATTGCTTCCCACAACACCAGTGGGCTGTACCTGGGGTTTGTCTGGGAACAGAAGGACTACCTGCTACTGAGAATGTTATTCAGATATCCTGTATACACACACACACACACACACTCTGTAGCTTTTGTAAATCAGAATGCCTTTATTTCTTTCCTATTCACGCAGTATGTCAAAGACTATGATTTTGTTTTGGACTACCAGATTGTACTGAAGACTTCACTATTAAATCCCATTTAACTGCCCATGTAAATGAGTCTTTACTAGGATCTTATGCCTCAAAAAGTCTTAGCTATTATGAAGAGAACAAAACAAAACTTGGTAGAGAAAGCAAAGACAGGTAGGGGCATCAAAGTATCAAGTCGTTATGTAACCTTGCAAAACACATCAAGTAAGCTCATGCAGGCATATTTTATTTATTTAGAAGACAGCTTTACTTAGGAATACTTTGGGCTTATTACATAAGTACTCCTGGTTTTGTTTGTCATTTGCTTTGAAATAAAAGCAGTTTAAACTCACTGGGTTATACTCATGTAATTATTTAATACAATTAAATCATCTATTAAAAAAAAAGTTACATAATAGTGTTTGTCAACAGTCTGGAGCCATGTGAGAATACTTTACTCAGAAAGACCCTCCCTCCTCCCAAAAAAGGCAAACAAACCAAAAAAAACCACATTTTACAAGAAAAACAAATGTTTTCCTTGCATCATTCACAGATGGCATAGCTTTTAAGCAATTGTGTCAGATTTAAACATCGAGTTTAAGTAGTAGCAGCCAAGGAACCTTTGGGACACATTTAAGGAATCGCTTCCGTGCCACATTTGAGGTGCTAAAGTCAGCGCTGAGCCAGGAGTATTTCATATTTCTGTTGCAGAAGAGTCGATTCCAACTATTTTGCAAAGTCAGATGACTTAAAGTCCACTCGTAATTTCTCACTGTGCCAAAAGGATGACCGACTAATCAAAAAAGCATGAAACTGTTACAGTAAAACTGCTGGACAAGTCTGAACGCCGTTCAGATGATTGTGATAAGAGAACCGTGCTTGTAAATCAGGTGTGAGCATGGATCCCATTTCTGGCCAATTCCCATCAGCAGGCCTGGTTTGGGGATGATAAAAGCACAAACTTCCATGCAGCTAGATGTAACACTGACCTTTATTTTATGCTGGAGCTTAAGCATTCTTTACAGACACGAATCAGAGGGGCTAGGAAGGAACCGAGACAAGACCTCAGCAAGCAGCAGCATTAGCCAAGCAGGAAGAATGGGATTATTGAAGACTCCCAGACAGCATATCCAACATGTGAATGAAATGCAAGAAAAAATAAAAGATTCGGCTGCTTCCCTCATGGAAAATATTTAGAGAAAAGGACGGGGAAAAAAATAAATAAATAAAGGAAATACAACACACAAGAGAAGTTGGAGATTGAGAAGACTCCAAAGAAATGGAAGATTTTTTTTTGGACTAATGCTCCCTCATTTCAAGTGCCCAGACATCAGATGCTGACAAGGTCTACCACTGCTGTATAAGATGCTCAAAGCATTTCTTTCTCCATTACCAGCCTACAAACTAACCAATAACAATAGGAAGAAGAACGCTAGTTGGTCCACTTGGAACCAACTAGCCCTGCACCCCTGCCACACAAACAGATGAAACTGCATTTGTCTTCTTCCTTCGCTCGTGCCATCCTGCAGGTTGCCACCACTTCCTTGGAAGCAATACCTTTCATCAGCAAGACACTATCAGGCACAGTTTGATTCAATTGTATTTCTCAAAAACAGCGTATTATGTGTCATACTATGTTGCTGTTTGTTCTTTTATAAGCATTATATGCACACTTTGGTTTTAAGTGGAGTAAGAAAGGACAAAGGAAACATGCTGAAATATCTAAGTAAGATAATAGATGCTTTCAAACTGTCATTAAAGATCTCCAAAATCCATGACTCCTGTCCCTCATTTTTCAGACAGTTTTGGCATGTGAAAACATATCTTAATTTCTGTATGTTTGAGATTTTTTTAAAAAGTTTTAGAAAATGGAACTTGAAAAAAGAGACAACCATATAGGACCACAGGAATAGAACTGGTGGAAGGAGTAGGAAACTTGTTGCATATGTTTTTTTTTTTTTTTCCTAGATGTAGTATTTGCTTGAAGATCTGTAGCACAACTCATTTCCACACTACTCATGCCAACAGAGAAATCCCTCTTCTTTTTCTTGTTGGTTTTGCTACTAATTTTGCAATTCAAACACACACACACTGAAGAACAGAGGTATTAAAGTGAAATGCTTCTCTATGAGAAATATATTTAAGTATTTCAGATAGCTCCAGAAACTATTTCTTGTATTTACTTCACACAATCTGTCCTTGTTCAGATCACTTCTTATGGGCATCAGTAGAAGATCTAGGAGAAGTTTCATTTTATTTAATTTCGTTAAATTTAATCAAAAAGTACATTCACAAGATCAACCAGCGGGTGCAAGGGTACACCTGAAAACTTATCAGACCTAGAAACCTACCAATGTATGACCAAAATAAAAGAAAAAAAGAATAACTAAGAACTAGAGAAAAATTGTAAATAGGCAATTTTAAGAGTTTCTTTCCTGCAGAGAGGAGCAGCGTTAGAAACATGAAACGGAGGCATTTCACAGTGAGGGGAGCTGCTGGTGTAGACTTCTCCAGCGGATCTCATTGAAGTCCCTTCCTCGTGGCAAAAGTAGGCAGGGAGTCTCTTCCTACGTGCATCCAGGATCCTCAGCAAGTGCCCGACTGGTGTGGCAGCGAGCACACGTTCATACACAACAGCTTGCAGGAGCAGGGATTAGCAGCGGGAAGCTAAGGGCTAAACATAGTGTAACGTAACTGGAACCGGGCAACGGAGAAGATTTCCTCAGCCTTTATTTTCTTTCATTGCAGGATTGGCCAAAATAAATACATAGGATTTTCACTGATTCTGCCATGACCCCTTAAAAATACATTTTACAATATGGTGGCTTGCAATGAGGTTAGTGGACAGTTCACACTGCTGTGCTAGTGAATTTTTCATTTGTAACATACAGTCACAAGACAGTATATGAAAACAGTATTTTTAGTCAAAAAATAGGCTCCTTTTAAATATGGAAATGGTAACCCCAAAACACAAAATTAGCTTGACTGTATCTTCAGAGTCTTCAGATTTGTTATATGAACACTTAATAGAGAGGCACTAAGTTTCCAAAACATGGCTGCATGGATGTAATATAATATGAAAACAGGCATCATTGATAACTGCCTGAGTGTCCCTGCATAAAGTGGTTTTGGCCTTTGAAAGTTAGCTATGCAGCTGGCTTGCACAGTGTCTAAGGGAGCACACGAGACCAGTGCTGCCAACAGAGCAGCAGCTTCCTACTAGTCAGGATTTGATGTCTCCCTTACTGGTACGGCAGCTAACAAAAAGGTAGATATTGATTTGGCAAAATGTACATTACAGAACCAGGATGTGCTGACAATAGATAACTTTTTTGCTTTGAGATGTATGGCTGCTTTTTCTTACATGAGGGACCAGACATCGTTTTAATGGCTTTCTCATATATTGTTTTTGGATACTTACACTGAGATACTTAAAATCCTATCAAAAATGAGCACAAGCTCTTCTTCTTCAATGCAGCTCCAACATGAATCCAATGAGTTCTTAGCTGGCCTGCAGAATCACAGAAGAAATGCAACTATTTGTTTTGCCGTTACATTTGTTACATTTATAGACAATCTAATTACTTTATAAAATGTTGCCAAATTGTAACTGGTTGGCTAAAACAATTACTATCCTATTTAAAAGTTAGCATACAGTCCTTCACTGAGAATCTTCATATGGTCGTACAGATTGCTCCAATCAAGAGCAAAGCAGATGACAGCTGCCTCCTGGTAAAGCTAATGTAGCCGTGGTCTTCTAGGCCTAATAAAGTTATCAGTGCAGAAATTCCTGACGCCGGATTTGAGAAAACAGAAACCTGTGCTCTGCCTTAGCTGTGTGCTGGGACCTTCAGTAAGCCCTCTAACATACAGCTTTCATTTTAAAGCAGATTATTTTAGTTGTGCAAGTCTTAAAAATTCAAGATATCTGCAGATGGTTAATACAATGAAGGTGATTTAGCCACCCCTAGCACACTGCTCAGCCGAAACATGGGCAAATCCATAGCAGCAAACAGCAATTCCGGCCCCAGAAGCAGAAGGCAGGAACTGCGAGTAACCAGCAAGGATATCCGCAAGCCCACAGATGACCTGCACACAGTGCACACAACTCCAGATGGAAGCTTTTACTGTGAAACAGCATGTGTTTTACTATCATCACCTAAAAATTTCACTTTAATTTGGTTTCTTTTCAGCTGTAAAATTTGGGCATAATTTTGGAAAGTGTCTTTGGAAAGTATGGCTAAAATATAAGAGAGCAGGTAAGCAGCAAACTGGTTGAATGATACTACTTAATTTTAATATATATGGTTTATGTTAGGAATTTTCTAAATACTAAGCAAAGTCTTTCGATGCAACTCATTCATGACAAGAGGTAGTTGTTGCAATATTGCAGTAATACACAAAATACCAGCAGTATTTCAAACATATGCAGTAACGTATGAAAGCTCACAAGACACTGGGCTACTCATGAGTTCATGACAGGGAAGACCTATTATTTCAGGTGGCTTTCCATAAATATTGCTTGAGCAGCCCCACATAGAAATTCAGGTGCTCTGGGTATTTGTAAGAAATGTTAAAACCTGTTATCTACAAATTGTAAGTTTACATGGAACTCATAAAACTATCTTTGCATCATTGCAAGGTACAAACGACTGCCCGGCATTTACAGTCAACTAGTAATCCTCAGGAACAGATCCACAAAAGATGATGAATCCCTCATGAAAATTAGAAGCAGCTAGACATCAAAATACAAAGCAACACTTTGATTTCTAGCTCCAGAAGGTCGTTCATGAAGTTATTTCAACAGTATTATCAGAGCTTGCTTGACAACAGTATCAACACCGAGAGCCAGGAGGTAACATACTTTCAAATCCATGATTTTCAAGTACAGTTACCATACAAAAAAGAAATGCACATTAAGGATTTACATTTCAGGTCTTTTAAAACATGTTCAATTCAACATTGTAAAGGTGCATTTAACATGCACAAGTCTGATGACAAGCCAACTTTACAGACAAAAGGAAAAAAAATACTAAAGTGACAGCAATAGTAATTAATTTAATTATATTAGAAACAACATATGCAAAAGGAAAATGTTAAATATAAGCATGCTTAATACATTTCAGAAGAGAAAACAAAAATGAAATTATGCACATTCTGTTATTTCTTCTGCATTTTTATTGATCACGGAAAAGGTCAAAAAATGCAAAACTGATTTTTGTTTGATCATCTAGTCATAATGTTGTTAGGAGACTTTAAACTGCATATCCAAGCCTGAGAAGATTCGTGCCCTGTTCAGATGCACGCAGTAGATTGAGTGACACTGCCAAGGTCACACAGGGAGCTCACAGAAGATCTTTAATTAAAAAAACTCATTCTCATGCTTTTTTTTTTTTTTATACCAGGCAATCGCTATTATTACTCTGCTAACATTATTAAGCAACCCCTAGTAATAATAATAAAAAAAATGCAAGACAGTCTGCTCAGAACAGTTACAAGGATCTCAAGGAATTGTCAAATCCCACATTAAATGCCCACCCCCATAAAGAGGATGCAGCTCTTCAGTGAGGAGCACCCCTCCAAAAGGGGCTCACAAGGGCTTCCAAATAGGTTTTCAGAGTGGAGATTCTTTCCCCTCTGCATTAAAGGAGCTCTTGGACCTGCAGAGCAGCTTACCTATCACATTCAAGTAAAGACAACCACCTCCCAAGTTACAAAAACCACTGCAGAGGTTCATGAGCAGATTTCTTCCCTCAACGAGGCAGCTAGAAAGCACAAAAATATGTCCGAAATAACAGAAAAATAAACCTATCCTGCAGAGAAAGGCTTAGGATAACTCTCTAATCCTCCCACACAAAATGATTTCATGTCCAGTCATTTTCTGCACTGGCCAAGCAGCTATTCCTATGACACGCTGAGCTAAGCAGATAAATATCCCTTTCAAAGGAAAAAGTCTTTAAGATCAGTAATCAACAATCAATATATTTTCTCCTATATGTACAGTACATATATTTATGAAAAATCTGAGCACCTCTGCCCCTGCCACACACACAGCTGACTAACTAGGCATCTACATAGGCACTCCAAAAGCTATACAGTTTCTTGGGTTTGTTGTGGGAAGGATTCTGAGCGGCAAATTCAACTATAGATGGGCAATTTGTAATTAAAATATCAAGCATTTGACATATCTAGAGTAATAGTAGCATCCAAAAAAAGAGTCAGCCAAATCTACAATAATCCTTTTATTATTATTATTATTATTTTAGAAAGAGCACTGTTACAGAGAGGGTAACTACTTCTGGCACTCACCATACAGAAGTTCTGG
>JAVCKT010013135.1:0-12537 GCA_032273925.1 Rhynchotus rufescens
ATGATTTGAATGTTTTAGGAAACAGTTGATCAGGCAGCTGTGACATTCACTCCAAATGTTGAAACACTCAGCTTGCCAAAATGAAATCACAGTATTTGAAACTCCTACTGCACAAATGAAAAATCTAAATGATCTTCTAATACACAGGGACATTGAACTAGAAGGAAAGCCTCTAAAAACCTGACATTATGAGTGTTATGTGACATCTAATTAATAGACCCGTTTTACTAATCGAGTTATTTTGTTCAGAAATAGATATATTAAAAAGAAGTACTTTTCAGTATGTCTTGTCATTTTAGATTGAGGCAGAAAAGGAAAAATTATAAAATGTTTTTAGAAGAATATCATAAATTCAGAATATGAATAACAAGATGTTGGAGACAAGAGACATAATAATTCAGGTGGGAGATACCTCTGGAGTTTATATAGTCCAACATCCTGCTCAAAGATGGGCCAGGTCTGACAAATGACCAGGTTGCTCAAGGCATATTCCAGCTGATTCTGGAACCACCAAGGTTTCACTACCTCTCTGGAAAACTTTGCTCCACCACTTTCCTGTCTTGAAGGTGAAAAGGTTTATACTTGCATTTGGTCTGAAAAACACTTCTTTCTGCTATTGTCTACTGCCTTGCATCCTCCCTCCATGTATAACTACGAGAAGCCTGGCTTCATCTCCTTGTAGTACTGTTTGGTAGCAGTACTGGGGGTTCCCCCACAGCCATCCCTTCTAAAGGCTGTATCAGACTCAGTCCCTAAGCCTATCCTCACGGAACAAACATTCTAGATCCAACCATCCTGGTGACCCTCCCCGTGAACTTGCCAATTTAATAATGTCTTCCTCATTTTGGGGGCCTAAAACTGGACACGTTATTAATTAAAGGTGTGATCCAACAAGCACTGAGCAGAAAGAGATGATCATTTCTCCAGACCTGAGGACTGAGCTCTTGCTCATTCAACCCCAGTTGTTGCTGGCTATCTTTGTTGCCAGCTAGCACTTCTGGCTGACGTTCAGCTTGCTGTCCCTCAGGGTCTTTTCCATAGAGTTGTTCCCCAGTCCATCAGCCCCCACCTTCCCAGTCCCCAGTATTGTTGTAAGAGAATTTTTCTTCCTGGAAGCAGGATTTTGCATTGATCATTATTGAATTTCATTAATTTCTTGCCAGTCCATTCGTTCAGTCCATCAAAGTCCTCCAGCATGGTAGTCATGAGATTCATGATCTAGTGTCCTAAAACATTCTCCCATTCTGGTATGTTCTGACTCAAGTGAAAATAACATTCTGAAAGCAAGTTTTTTTAAAACTCTGTCTTTAAAGCATTTTTTATTTATATATATATATGCATGTATGCATATATATATATATAGTTTTTGTAATTTGAGTAAATAGACAAGGGGAAAAAATGCTTGGTCTATTCTTGTCCTGGAACAATTTTAAAAGGAACTCTTTTTAAATAGTGTTCTCACTAGCAGGATGTATCTGTAGCCAGCACATACAGAGATGGTCTACGTTATAAGTGATTTTGCAGAAGTACTATTGAGTGTGCTGAGGAGCTAACTTGGCATTCTGCTAGCAAGATCCTTCCAGTACAAGTATAAAAATGGCCAAAGTTGTCAGCATCAAACTATAAAGCATCATCAGGAAGTTCTCATAGAATATATGCTACAATCATTCCCTCAAAAGAAAGGAATCTTTCTGCCATATAGTGTGAATGTTTCTACAAATGTGACTACTACTATTGCTTCTAATATGCACTCTAGTCTTAGAGAAGGTTTAAACCTTCAAGATCTGACTTGTCAGCTAGTATTTATCAATTTTGCTACAAAATACCTTTATTCCTGCAAACAGAAAGACACTCAAAATGTTCTTTTTTTTTAAACACAGTGAGCTTGATTTATAAGATAATCTTTATTGAGATTATTATTATATTTCTATAAGATAGAAAAGATATAATCGGATGTTGAAAAGATGGACAGAATAAATAAACATTTTCTTTGGACAGTGAGCTTCCTAAATGGAAAAACTATTTTCCATTTTCTAAGAGTTTCAAATTTCCACATTTCAATTTTCAAATCTCCAAATTTTCCAAAACAATATTACAAAAGAATAACCTTCCCTTTGCTCTCATTCCATTTGTTCCTATCAAAGGGATTGTGAATGCTCAGAGAACATGGAATAGTTATTAGTATTTTGCCCAGGTCTTAACAATGATAAACACATTTTAAAATATTTAAACTCCTCTAAAAAATTTGGAGTATATTTTTCCCTCTTTTGGAAATGTAATGTCCTCACAATATTAGCAATAACATCTTGAGTTTATCATATACCCATCTGGTAAATTCAATGTCGTTTGTAAATCTTATAAATATTTCTTCAATTTATATCAAAAAAATCAGGAAATGTTTGTTTGACAGACTATCTTACAGAATGATGATCAACTCTCCATCAAAACAGTGACTACTTAGTGTGTTAAATACCCTAAAGGTATCTTCTTTATGCAGTAACAATTCCGTTTAATAACTTAACCTAACTCATGTTAAAAGCCAAAATAGGATAAACAAGCTGCTTTGTTCCTTACACCACACCACATCTTTTTATTGAAGCTATTAAAAATACAGTAGCTATACATTAATCTGTGAACATGAAAACAAAGCAGTATATCATCAGTGAAGTCTACTTCAAATACTTGATTTAGAAATGCATTCATATAAAAATTTCAGTCTAATTATCCAAGGGTCCCTCGAGTAACAGGGACCATTTTTCTCATTACTGGCTTTAGAAGTACTGGACTAAGCTCTCTGAACCACCTTGTTCCTGAAACATGTTTTCAGTAATTTAATATAGAATTTAGTTCTGTATACAGTATTTAGAACTCCTTTCTTTTTTTCTTTTTTTTCAAGGATTGAGTGCAATTTTGCTGCCTTGTCTTCTTGTTTTGAACTACACATTAACACAAACTAACCAGATGCTTCCCTTCAGCTTCCTTAAGGAAGCTTCACATTCTTCCTTCCTCCTGTGTCTCTGAAATTATCTTAAACAGAAAAGGTACCTTAAATTAAAAAGAATGTTCCCACAGTAAATACTGTGCTTTTCAGCTTTATAGTTTGCCTGAAAATGGACATATCTCAACCCTAGGAAAGGAGTTCTGCATGGGACACTATCAACAGCATGTGTTAATTAGTATCTGAGGGTGTGTAAGCAACATCAGAAGCTCTGATGGAGTCCTAAAATTTTGCATAAACTAAATAACTAGATTTTGTGCTATCCTGCCAGCCTTTTCCATTCAGACTATATGGAGATACAGGAATCATTAAAGATTGTAGCTTTTCCAAGCCACCTTTAGGCAAAAATTCTCAAAAGACAAGCTCTTACGACCTAACAAAAAGGGGCCGAGAAGGACAGTTCTGGTTGTTGCTGACAGTAGCAATCAATTTGGCTACAGAGAGGTTTTATGTTAACCATTCATTACCCAGGAACATCAGGAAAAGTATATTTTCTGTGAAATTGATAGTAGTCTGGTTGAAGTGAGCTAGAGTCTTTCATATCAACAATGAAGGGGTATGATTTTCTCAGAGCAGAAAATAAATACTTAATTGAAGAAAAAAATATAAGTATATACATAAAAAAATTAAAGATAAGAGTGGTATCCAGGTGGCTGTTTAATGGGAAAGTCTTTTAGGAAGCTGTGGTGATTTTCATCAGCTACATAGCTTACACAACAAGCTTAAGAGAGCTTTCTGTATATTAAAAAGTAACTTTGAAAAATATTTTCATAGTCAATACATAAATAATTACTTGGCCAATTAAAATAACTTCATGACTATTTGTGAAAGAAGTATATTACACTTAAACAGCTACATAGTTTAGCTTACAAACAGAATATTTGATGATGGTAAAAAATGCTGGGTGAACTCTCTCCATAGTGGCAGTGAAGGGATTCCTTCATGTAGCCAGTGTAAATATCAGCCAAAATAAAACAGTTCCTCTGCAATGAACTCTCAGATAAAATGTCATCTCCTAATATTTTGTTAAACTTGAATAGTTCTTTAGTGAAAAAGTACGTCCGTCTGTCAGTCTTCCAGTCTTTCTTAATGTGTTCGTTACTTTTAAGATATTTTGGGCTGCTATTAGGTCTGTTGTAAACAAATGTGAATAGCATTGAAATAACAGCAAGAGTCTTTAAAATATGAGGATAGGTGTCACAGTTCCTGAACACTTTATTTCACAGTGGAGGAAGTATTTGCTCTATACCTGGACAAATGATTTATTATAGCTTTAAGAATTTTTCCATATTTTAAAATTTCTCTTGATTTCCCCTTGTCTTCTCATATCATGTCACGCTTTTTTAATTCCTATAATCATTGTAGCTATGTTAAAAATATAATTTGTTTATACAGAACTGTGCTAAATGTTATAGGATGACATATTACTGATTCTTCTGCTTTTGACTATGTAATGCTTCTGGAAGACCAACAGCAAGATAAATTTCATCTAGAAAGCACTTTTTTCCTTGAGATATTATATTCTATCTTTAGGAAGGGTTAATGTAGAAACGTAGAATAAAAATAACTGTAGGAAAGAAACATGGTCAAAGTCAGGTAGTAGGCAGCTGAGCGCTTCATTCCCCTTCATATCTGGAAGATCACAGACTTTTACTGAAATAATGAAGGACACAACAAAATGTATTCGAGAAGATTATAAGTTATTGTTTTTCAATTATATAGCACACCTTTTACCAAATATGGAACTGCAATTTAAAACATAGCTATAAAAATGAACGCATGAAACCTCTCTAGCATTTCTTTCTTTCTCTCTCTCTCTCTCTAGGAGATCATTTTTATTTATGCTTACTTTACTTTTTGGCTGAGCTCCTCTAGAAGTTTTCAGAAATTTTTCTTTCAACTTCTGTCTGTGTTTTTTATTTCCTACTGAGAAACTTATTTGTTGTCTTTTTTTCTCAATGATTATCTTTGCCCTCCTCTGCTGCACGTACTCTGATTGTGCAAAACAAATACACACACAGATCACACACACTTAGCTTAGATCTTCAAGAACACACATTATCCCTCTCTTCTTCCCTGAAAAAAGATTGTTGATCACAATGAAGTACAGAAATTGTAAAAAATGACTTTAGTGTTTCCAAAACTATCAAACAATTACCTATAGACCCAAGAAGTACAATGTAGGCAATAAATTTATTTCATCCTGTGCTACAGCCTATTGTCTTCTAAGAAATAATGGCCAGAACTACATTCCAGAAGTGGCAGAAAAAATTCTGAATTAAGCATTCAGTTATTCTACATTTATTAAAGTATTCAGCATTCAGGTATTAAATATTCAGCATTTATTAAAATTGCTTTGAACATTTAGACTTTGCTGCAGCTTTGATTAAACACGTCTATTTTTTGGTAGGACAGATTAAATAACCAGCTATGGATAATGCCTTGCAAAATCAAAACAGACCCAAAAAGCACTAATATTTTCTTGCAATGTTGTCATGATGTGCAACAGCTGGAAATCTGTCTCTTCCATCAATCAACAATGAAATATTTTATATCACACATTTCATTCACTTTCATTCTCAGCAGTATCATTCCTACTGGGTAAGGAGATAATATATGTACGAACACACAAATACTTTCTTTTAATGTCCAAAAGAAACCCTCTTAGGAGGGCCATTGGAGAGCTATTGTTCTATCTATAATGATGATTATTCACAAGTTGAACTACAGTGATAAATTACAACCAATCTCCAAGCCTCCAAACTTGTCAAGGAATTATTTATGTGGGATTTGAATACTTTTTATTCGTTAGTAGTAGTGTTAGTTTTTCTAACGAAGTAGTGTTAAAATTTTCTAACTAAGTAGTGTTAAGTTTTTCTATAATTTTACTTTAATAGAAAATCACAGAATCATAGCAGCCTTAAGGTTGGAAGAGACCTTTAGAGATCATCTAGCCCAATTCCCCTGCACACACAGAGTCACCTAGAGCATGCGGCAGAGGATTGCGTCCAAGTAATCCTTTGTGGAAAAGGAAAGGAGAAAGTTGTATTAGTGTTCTTCTAGCCATGATGTTTTCTGATACAGAAAAGTAACACTGCTGTAAGTAATATCTTATGTAAAACCAACTAAGACATCTGGAAAAGAAATACATACATTCAGAGAAGCCCAAAGTCTTAAAAGGATGCCAAAAAAATCAGTGATAAATACTGTTTGAAAAAAATACTCTGAATTTAAATTAAAAACATTTTAAAAACTGTTCTAATCAACCAGCCATCTGAGAAAAATTACTAATGGTATCCATCAAGAAAAAAAATTATGTTATCACCCATGAAATAACACCTTTGGAGGGCTTAGTTGGGAGGGAATAATATCAGTCAAACATAAATCATATCCATTGACTCAATGATTTTAATGTTGAGAATCGTCTTCGAAAAGTGTTTTGTTGGCCTACATTGAGTATCATGATTGAGAAAATAGACATTTTTTTGTGTGTAATACATTCTTTCCCTAGGGATCTCTGTCCTAGGCCTTTACTGAGTGCTTGAGCAAGCTCATTCTGGTGTATGATCGTTTTTTTGCCTCACCACTATATCTTCTATGAGAGCATTTGTTGCCATGGAACGTTGTATGAAGAGTTATCATACAATCCAGGGATTTTGATGATTCTGTTCTTGGAAGCCTTTAATGCACAAGTTATACAGATGCTGGTTTCTTGCATGGCATGTGCTGGTCACGTGTAGCCAGGACTGTTCTGCAATAAGTTTGTTTTTTATATTGAACTGGGCAAAACAGTGGGTCTGTCTGCAGATAATGAAGAGGCATATCGAAGAAAAAATGTTTTCTAAGGGGATCTTCTTCATGTATAGACTCTAACTGATTAATGATCAAAGATAGGACAGTGTGACTGTGTAAAGGTGTGTATGATTATCCTTTTGAGAAAGGGAGGAAGGCAGCAACACCTCAACAGAAGGCAACCAAGATGAAAACTGACAGATGCAGAGGTCACTGGATCTGGGGAATTTTTCACCTAGTAGTATTAGCTGCATATGTTAAGACTTATGTTAAGTTCTAACTTCACTGGAGTTTGAATAAATCTCAAGGGAAAAAAACAAAGGAAAAGGAGAGAGAACGGGTGATCTCTTGCTTTACAGCTTTCCATTTAGAACAGATTTTTGTAAGCAGAAAATTTCTCCCTAACCCACCCAGACTTCCACCTGGGCTTATTTGATTCGTAGTTGTAGTCATTTACATTTAAAACATATTTTGCTGGATATGTTCTAAATTAACAACGCAATTTTCCCATTCCTTTCATGAATCAACAGCTGTTGCTATCCTCGACAGCTGGCTTAGTCAGGCTGAAGCACAAGCGTGTGCTCATCGGATGATACTTCACTTGTTAAATCATTTGACTAGTCATATTGATGAGTAATATCTCACATGAAATCCATAAAGAACAAACGCCAGTGAACAAACTGGCAGTGGCAATGCAAGGCATGAGCTGGATTCGCCAATGTTGATTACGGGAAATGTTAGAGGTTGTCTCTGAGTGCGGCCGAATTTCTGAGATGGGGAGAAAGAAGGCAAGCAGGACAAAGGACACTTATACAATCGACTATGGTAAATTCAGAGGGAAACTAAAGCTTACCTTAAAACAATGTTTTGGCTTCCTTTCTATTTTATTTTAAATTTACTCAGACAATATTCTTTAGTCTCTAATTTTCTATGATTTTGCTTCACTGGAAAGAAACAGAGTTATTTTTAAAAAATGTACAGAGCTATTTTTAAAAAATATACCACTTCTTTGACACCTCTTCTCTGCATTTTCCTATGAGGGTATAAGCCAGTCTGCAGAACTCTTAAGCATTCATTTGATCTACATACAGTTAAAAGAATATTTAGCTTGAAAATCGTAGCTAACATGCTGAATGTATCCTATGCTCTCTAAGAGTTTTTTCCTCTACCCTGCCCATCAGTTTAGAAGGCATTAGCTGAGATACAGTCTTCCTTTAAGTTTCATGAAAAAATGTGTAAAACTAAGCACAATTACTGTTAGATGTAAGGGGGCTCATCTGTGACATAGCTTATATGATTATGTCTGTATTGGGACCCACACTTAATTACAGAAGAATTAAAGGACAAGACATGGATTCATTAGAAATCAGCATTATAATTTTATACATTCACAGAATCATGTTTCTGTATCTGGAGCCTGAATATCAAAGCAAACAGATACAATGGTATTTTCAAGAGTTCTAAATGTTATAAATTTCCTAACCATTGCCATAGAAGTCAGCATTAAATGCTTTTGAAACCCTAGCCCAGGCTGCTCTGCCTAGCTTAAGTTGTATATTGTGACTCCTAAAATTAAATGAAAGGTTTTTTCCCCTGTATCTCCATATCTCTTAGTTACTCAGTGTGAGTAAAGACACCTGTAGCTAAATGTAAATATGGCTATCTGATAAGGCAATGTGTGACAGGAATTTTTAAACGCTGAATTGATGGCCTCAGAATGTCACTCTAGTAAGAGAGTCTAGTGCTCAGTAGTCACAACTTCAATATGGTACAGTTCAACAAGCATTAAAAGAGATCCACTTGCCAAACTATTTCTTACATCTCCAGTTTGTTGCTTTGCAGCACACGTAATTCCACTGTAAGGTAAGCATATGTAATTCCACTGTCTTTCCTTCCTCACCTATGGCAGGAATTTTGTCCAAGACTGAAGTGAAAAATAAAGGATTTGTACCCATTCTATGGGTTTCTGAGTTTTCAGCTTTAAATTAATCTAGTGGCATTTTCCTGGGAAAGGACCTAGCAGTCTGTAGCTGTTGGATCAACCAGTAGCCTAGGAAAATTTCTCTCCCTTCTTAGTCTTAAAAAGTGCAGGTGGACACAAAGAAAACTCTTCCCCATCCTTCCTGGGTAAGTGTATCCAGCCTCAGATTTAATCAAAGTGCTAACCCCAAAAGATTTACACAGTAAGGATATTATACTCAGCTTTGAACATGAAACTACTAAGTGCTACAAATACCTTTTAGGAGTAATATGTTCCCTGGGGACCCTCGGAGAAGCAGAGACTGTGGAATGAATGGGCTAATTATTGCCCTCAGTCACACCTGTGTAAGCCCTGCTAATTCAGATAACCAAGTCCCTTAAACCAGGGGCACCCAGAGTGAGAGTGACTGGAAAACGTTAATCTGACTGATAGCACTACAAATATTTAACTATTCCAACATTTTAAACTTTTTTTTTCTCTTTTTCTGTTTTTTTTTTTTTTTTTTCCTGCCTTCTCTTGACAGATTCTGGCAGTTGCTCCCTCTCATTAAATTTGCTAAGAATCAATGGTCATTAAGGGTAATGCATAGAAATTATTACCTGGGAACAGGTTTATCTGCAAGGCCTGGTCACCTATATAGCATGAACAAACAGCTATACACAGCTATACACAGTGTATACTTGATCTTAAGATCAAGGGAACACATCCCTGGATAAAACATAGATAAAGGCTTGCCTCATTTCCAGAACTTACCCCCAAAGTGTCAAGCAGTGCCAGGTATATAACATCCTCAGATCATTTATGCTTAACACTCACTGATATGACACAATCTGCTCACCTGTGGGTTTGTTTTCCTGGCTTACTTTGGAACAAGACCAAAAACTCTTTCAACCCTGCACCTATGTATGAAATGGTCTCTTTTCTAAATAACACTGATAGGAGGAACTCTCATGCAGGTGTTGTTGAACTCCATTAATTCTATGGGAGGCTATATATCTCAAATGAGTCATTCAGAAGACCTCCTTGCCTAGAACAAGTAGCTAGTTAACTTTTCACTCCCAGATTCCTTCTTAGCTATTTATCTTCATTCAAAAAAGAAATCCTACAAAGTGGCAAAATTAAGAGTTAAACTGAAGGACTGAGTCATAACCATCAAGGGTGAAAACTGCCATCAGTCAGTTTTTTATCCAACTACTATTCTCCTTGGTCATGCAATTAGTCCCTCACTCACTATGTTTTGAAGATGAGCGAGAGTGAATGCTGCAAAGATATGTCTTCTGGTGTCAGGTTGGCAGCTCATTTTTAGTACTTAGACCTCTGTTTCTTCTTGAAAACATTACCTATTGCTTACTCATTGCACAACAATAGAGCATAGTTTATTCTACTCCCCAAAATATTTGCTAGTGAAGTGTAGGTTACAGATTCTTAAAATGTTTTGAAAGATGGTAACCATAGCTGTGCTGCTCTGTATAATGGAAACATGAGTTTGCCTCCAATTCAAGAAAATAAAGAATAACTTAAAAAAAAAAGAAGACATAATCAGTTTAGTTTATTCATTAAAATGGTCCTGCATTTAGTTTCTTGATATTAAGATGATTCCAGTCCTATTAAGACCTTGTTGCTTGTTATTTTTAATAAAAGACAAAAAAAAGATATTCTGAGTCAATGTTGATTACTCTACCAATGTCCATATCTGTATAGTGAAAATTTCGAGAGACTGAGGCTGTGTCTAATAATAGGTTTGGAGCACGCAGTGCAACACAGGTCTGTACATATCCATCCTGCTCACCGCACTCCTTGAACAGGTTGGCATCACATAGCTAGCAGGTTAGCTATGCAGAGGCCCTACATGCAGCCCAAGATTGCATGCTTCATTTGTATCCTTTGATATGTATGAAATATTTATCCTTTGTATATGCAAAATCAGAGGCTGAACAGGGGCTTTCTGATCATCTCAACTACTCTGAGTATTTTGTCAAGTTAATGAAAATTTCCATTGGTGTCTCTATGTATTTTGGATAGTTTGAATTCACCAGAACTCTAACAAAAGAAAAACAAATAAAAATCCCAGACTGTTGCATTCAATTCTAATCTTTATTGTGTGTACAGTGCTTATAATCTGCTAGTCACTTTAGTCTTGAATATGGATCCAATATTCATTTCTATAAGGGAATGCTTCCACAAATCAACATTTTTCTGAATTGATATTTATTTTGAAAAGACCTTAAAAATATTTTTAAAATGTAGAAGCACACTGATCTATATATAGTTTTAGTTAAATGCCAGATGCTATTTTGAATGTTAGGAATAATAATTTTGGTTTTTATATTTCCACTTGGCTTTTTATCTCTGTTATTCATATACTGTATCAGTAAATACAAAATCAATATAGTATAAAAGGAAAAAAAGACACAAAATATGATTCATTTGAAGCATTTTTTTCAAAGCTTCAAAAAATGGACCAGCTTTTCTAAAAATTTCAGAATTAGAGCTTAAATGTTGAAGTGAGGAAAGAGCAAACTATGCTAAGAGGGAAAAACATTAAGCTTGGAAATATTGATAGTATTTCTTTTTTTTTTTTTTCGAGATATCCTTTTAACAATACAATATAATAAAATCATATTTACAAAATGTCTCCTAATAATTTTTATGTTTGAATCACAAGATTTCAAGTGAAGATACTTATGGACAGTTTCCATTTCTGTCCTCAGATGTGAAAGAACAAGAATCAAGGAATACCTTGGAAAATGTGCTTTGAATCATTCAGAAAGTGATATTTACTTCAGTGTGTTGCTGAGCTTCTCACCATCAATATCCACAGGTGTCAAAGTAGTCCTCTAAACAGTCAAATCAAATCCTGTTGACTAGTTATCATGCTAGATATTAGCAAATCAATTATAACAACCAAATGTAGTATGTGACTAATGAAATGCTCACTTTCAGATCTTGACACATGCTCCATAGAAAATAACAAATAATGCCAAACACATGCTTTTTATTTGTCTGTAATAAAAGTGCTTTCTACAATCCAGATATCAAATATCAGTGCCCAAAAAAGTCCTCAGTAATACATATTTATTCTTCAAACACTTTAAAAATACTCTTACAAACATGCCAAAATGACACCAGTATTCGGTTTACTAAGTAGGTGATGCTTCGATGTTCTTTCTGTATACTTTTTTCTTTTTTTTTCTTTTTCTGTTTGAAAGTAAAAAGTCAGAGTTTCAAGATGCAATCAGAGTTTCCTTTAGCACTCTGTTAAAAATTAACAAGCCAATTTATTCTTTGGTAGAACTTCACTAACTTGAGTGAAGTTAAACCCAGGATGATGTTGGCCCACCAAGGAGAGTGGAAAATATTTGCAATAAAACTTAAGAAGCACACACACATCTGATTCATTTTCATTGCAGCTCATTGCTTGGTCAACAATCATTTAAAGGTTCACTATAATTTGCAGAAAAACTTTGCATTAAGCCCAGTTTCAAATGGACGTGAGCCAATTTTTTTTTCATTCTGTTTCAGGTGAATTTTGATTTGAGATATGAGATGAAAAAATGACATGTGAGGTCAAACGATACACCTACAACTTTGTAGAAAAATATATATTTAAACCCTTGCAAATTAAATAGGCCTGTTTCACTTTGCTGTATTTAACTACTTTTTTAACAGGGCAACACTTGTATAAGAATTTATACACACAAGTATAAAAAGAAGACCAGTGAAGTGAACAGTAATGAAGTGCCAGGAGAACATGCAAGGTCAGAGT
>JAVCKT010013135.1:12547-24750 GCA_032273925.1 Rhynchotus rufescens
GCATCAGTATTTCTTAACTCAGTAATCTGAAGAAGTCTAGATGGGCAGTCATTGCCAGTGCCTTACAGCTCACCTCTGTTCTGGTTCTCTTCTCCAGGGAGATCTTATCACTCTATCCACCTGCATCAGATTTTGGGAAAGATACTTGTTATTAAAAAGACATAAATACTAGTCAAATACTGTTGCAACAATGAACTTCAAGGCCACATGTGCCTGCTTATTTCAACACATAGCTCAATTAATAAAGGTGACCTTTCTAGAATATTACATAACAACATTTTTTACCCTTTAGCTATGCACTGTCCTGTGTAAATCTTATTGACTTTTCTGTTGAAACATGATATTGGCTGCATGTCCAAAAATGTAAGCAAACAAAAGCTGTTTCCAGTTTAAGAGCACATAATAAAGTTATTTATGTGAGCTCAGTCCCTAGGTCATCTGTCTTTTAGCTCAGGAAGAAGGGATAGACACATTTGTGTCTGAATTTAATGAAACTGGAAATGAACATGTGTTAAAAAGGAGATGCTTTTTTTTCTTTTTAGTGTCTTGGAAACTACAATTGATAGAGTTTGTTCCCGCCAATCTACAGCAATCAGGGCTCTTATTGTGCTTCACAGGCTCTCTGATTGTCAGAGAGCTATGTTCACGTTCACCAACAACCCCTGAAATCAGTCCAGTTTCTATTCTGCTTTAGCTCAAGATTTGAGTTGAGCACATTGTTGCAGACTGAGCTGTTTACTGCTCAATGCAGTATTTCAACAAGGCTCCATCGCATGTACAAGGAAGAGAGAGAGTTTGAGTCACATTCAGTTCTGCCCACCAGTGATAAACATGGCTGAGGCGGATGTGTCTAATTCAGAAGTGGAAACTCATATGTTTATGTGGCTCTGAGCAGAGCTCAGAAGCATGATACCCAATTTCTTATGAGTGAGGTAAGCCAACGTTATAAAAATGTGAGATGGGGACAGCACACATTACCAAGTTCTCCTAGGTTTCCTAGGTTTTATTAAGGTTTCATTATGGAGTCAGTGCTGTCACAAGGAAAAGCTGCAAGGAAAGCTGCAATTTGGTGGTCAGGTTCAAAGGAGAGAAAAGGCACAGCAGTTTACAGCTAATTAATGGAAGGCAGGTGAAAGAGAAAGCAGCAGAAGGAATGATTGCCTCAAAAACATCTGGAGACCACTTCTTTAGAGGACATCTGACCATCTTCTTTTCTTGATACTTGTTAAAAAAACAATCTGAATAGAGTGGATTTGTGACTCTTGTCAAACACACACACACACACACACAAAAACAATGCTAATATGAGCTGCAATTTGGAAAGTGCTTGGGTACATTACAAAATATGCATAGCTGTACTGACAGCAGGGAAGCTTAAAGTGAAAATGCACTTAATGGCTTGACAAATCTAGGATCAGAATAACACACTGGTTGCATGTCACAAGTTTAAGTTCTATAATTTGTGCATAAATTATGACACAGTCAAAGCCTTACAGAAAATCTGGTATTTATCATGCTAGGCACAGTGTCTACAGTCAGAAATTGATTTTGGAAACAAAGAATATTCTTGATTTCTATTGAGGCCAATGGAAATATAAATTGGATTCTAATTTGCCTATTTAATCTCAGTGCTCTGCTATACAGCAGTGTGCCAGAATTTTTTTCCAGTGTTGACTCTGTTGATAGCTGTATATTTTGCTGAATTTAATCCTTCACTTTTCTATTGCTTTAATGACTATTCATAAACTGTGTATTTTTAAAAAGTCATTTTTACAGGCTTATCTTATGCTGACTTTCAACCACTTCCACAAAATGAGTGGTATTTGACTCTTAGTTTGACAGTCACACCATCCTACCTTGCTCTCCCATTACTGCAGTATAATTTAGTAGCAGTAAAAAAAAAAGCCTGTTACATAAAAAATCATGATACGCTAGGCATTGTGGCACAACATATTTTGTCACTGTTGCAAATGGCATTATTCAGATTATGCAACAACTTATTTTTTCTGGAAAGCAGAGGGATAGGGTGTCATACTGGCCAACGGTACTGTTTTAATATTTTATAGGTAATGCTAGAGTTTACATAAACCCAATACTTTTAGTTTTCAAAATCAGCTAAAACTGCTGATTCTTGCCTGTTTGGAAAACCACCTGTTATTACATACATGCTTTTAAAGCAGCTTGCTAAAATGGATCTGTAATTAGAGCTGGTAGTATATTTGATAAAGTGATGTCACATTTCTGTTCCGAGAGTTTTGCTTGTTTGGCATGGTAATGTCTAGAAAATCTCTGTACTCTAAAATACTTAATCCTTAACATTACAGTTCTCTTATTTGCATTAACACAGTGATCCTGTGAACTTTATTCACACATACCGGTCGAGAGAGCAAATTTAGACTAAAAGAATCTGAGTGGCTTATGTAAAAAGATTTTAAGATTTGGACTCATTAAGGCTACGTCTGCACTATTTAAACTCAGAATAAAGATAATTCAAGTCCCTTAATTTGAGCTAATTTAGTAGTCAAAAAGAAGATTTCTGTTGCTCACAACAATACTTAGAAATATAGTCTTTATTAGAAATAATGTAGTTTTCTGCCATTAAGAGTTCAAAGCTAAGTCACTATTACTCTTCCTAGACTTTAAATAGATTTTATAGATCAAAATATTGTCTACAATTATGACTACAAATATATAGTCACTATTGTCTAGTGACTACATAAATTTTATCTTTGTGAACAAAACAGTCCCAAGACAGGCTGTAGTACAACTTGGTCGTATTGCTCCATTCATTGCTCCATTATATGTTTATATATATATAGATAGATAGATATGTAGATATGTATATACGTATATGTGTATATATATTATATATCTGACTTTATCATTGCTTGGACCTTTCATTGATTTATCACTTAGGGGACATAATTTATATTACATTAAGTGTCTAAGTATCCATTTTCTTATTTTCTTTGTTTTCTTTTCTTTTTTTTTTCTTTTTTTGCACGTGCATAGTAACGTGTTCCATACAGAGATAGGACAATAAAGGAAATTAGTTTCACATTAGTTGTCCATTCACGTAGCAAATCAGTCAATGTCAGACTGTCTCTCAGTCCTTGACTGAATACAGAGAACTTTTTTTTTTGCAGTCTGACTAAGCTCCTTAGTTTTTCTTATTATGAATTAAAGAATCATTTTTAAATTATGTTGGTCTCTCATTACTGAAACAAAGACTGGGATTTTTTTTTCAATTACCCGTATCTACTACCATTTGATACATTTCAAAGCATTCACAGTAGTGTCCAAGTGCTCCCTTTGAAGACGCCAGGTCTTCAATTGGCCCTATGTCACATTTGTTTGCCAAAAGGCTATCTTTTTTTGTCATTGCTTTGGAAAGGAAAGAAAAAAAATGTACATTTCATTCTTTGTGTGTTGCAAAGACACTACTTATTCTATGAGTTTTCTCCAAATTGTGATATTTGGGAAAAGGATTTCTTCATATTTTTAAACCACTGGTTGTACTTTTTGCTGAGGTTTTTGTTTGTTCATTTATCAAAAAATAAAGTAAAGCAACTTTCCATAATTTGGGTTGTTTCAAGTATTTGAGTTTTTTTCAAGTGTTTTATGGGCTAACTAGCAGTCAGGAAGATCATTTTTAGTACCTGTGCTTCTAGGAGTCCTCATTCTTTCTCTCAGAAATATGTATAAAAGCATAAGTTCTTTTTTTTTCTCGCTTTTTTTCATGATATATTAATGATATAATTCCATACAATGTGTGTGATTTTCTAAAGAGGGAGTACCAGCATTCTTTTGATTATCAGTTTTTGTTTTGCATTTAATTTCATTGTGACACGCGTTGGCAATGCTTGGATAATTGCAATGGTTTGAATAAACTTTGTATTTTATGTTTGTCTGTAATTAAGTTGGCAAATATTTTTTTTTACTTAGCAAATTATCTCTGTTTTTTTTGGCATTGAGGACATATTAATACTATTTCAAAATCCAGGAGAGTTTTTTCTCAAAAAAATATTTGCAGGTACTCAGTTCAGGCAATCCAGTGATGTTTCTAGTTCGTTACAGCACAGAATATAGTGGTGCAAGGACCTCCAGGCTACCTGGGAAAGTATCTCAAATTTTAAGGTATGAAAAATGGAATCTATATTTGCTTCACAATACTGAAGATATCAATGTCATATAAAAGTAACCATTTGATTATCACTTTCACTGTCTTCTTACACAGTCAACTACCAAAAAGATTACTTTTGTTTGTGAAAGATCCTTGTTTCATTATTTATAATATATTCCATATATATGTCCTACTTTTGACAACATTCCCTTCGAAAATGCATTTTTAATGCAGTGAATTCTAGATGAAAATGCTCTGCCTCTTTGTAGAGCTATGAAAATAATAACTTGAAGGAATTTATTTAAGGTCAAGAACACAAGATTTCTGTGAGATGATATAAAGCGGTTTTTTTTTCCTGCTAGTTTGATCAGATTTTTTTCAGAGGGAAGGAAGTACTCATAGATTAAACATCAAACATCAATGAATTTTGCAATGACTTGGGATGATTTGTGAGTCACTACTAGAATACTCCCCAAGATTCATTTACCAAAGTTTGAGGGAAGCTATTAGTGGCAAGCAGGATAGCTGTAAACTACTATCCTTTACCGCTACGACATCAGCTCAGTAAACTTCTATGAGCTGTATTTAAAAGATGACATGTTTTTGTTGGCAGATCAGCAATAACCAAGAAGCAGTAAAACTTGTAGGAAAATATGAGCATGCTGACCACTCACACCAAAGATGGCAAGGACAGAAACTTCATTACAAAGAACAGTGATGCAGCTAGGAGGGTTAAGAGATTGGAGAGTCGACAAAGGAGTGCAAAACTTGTAGGACTAGGAGAATGTCATGAAGAAATAGAGATGTTAACTGGGTTATCCTGGCCTATCCCCTTGCAAGTTGGATAAAAAAATAGCACCCAGCATGATGATGCACAGAACTTCCTTACATACCTAATGGATCCTGTTTCATTTTATGACTCCTTAGGTGTACTACAAAAAGGGACCTTACATACCTAATGGATCCTGTTTCATTTTGTGACTCCTTAGGTGTACTACAAAAAGGGACATGGCTAAATATTGTTGCTCTGAAGCAGAGACAGTGTTTCAGAATGGCCCAGAAATAAAAGTCCTTGAACACATTCTCTGTTTTCCTTCCAAATTTCCGTTCTCAATTTTTCCCCTCATTTTTCCCTTTTGCTCTGAAACTCTTTTCTATGAACTCTTTTTGTTGTGATTTTTTGCAGTTATTGCCTTCCAGGTAATACACTCACTACTTTGTTGTTTCTTGGGCAGGCAGGGACAGACTGTGACTTTTCCCTCTCACTCCCTAGCTTTATGCTCAAAAATGTTGTAAAAAACTGAAAATATTATACTCACCCCACCATGTGACAAGAATATTTTCATCTTAAGGACATCTTAAGTTGTGACAAGTTTATCACAATTGCCTGTTGATCTGATGCATCATTGCTAAACGATCAACACAAGGTATTGTTCTTGTATAATAATCCCTCACATAGAAAAATCATTCTTATGGAAAGTTATGGAGCATAAACAAGTATTACCATTACTCTGTCTCAAACAGAAATGTATATCCACACATCATTTTCCCACTTCTTCTTGAGATAGTATTTGAATAGATGGTATCAGTTATGGTATCAGTCGGGCTTAATGGCTACCGAATGTCCTCTTGCACCATGTTCGAAATGTTTCGATCTACTGCAACTTTGTGTCATAGGTTCCATTATTTTAGCCATATTTGAAAGCTATACACTTCCTCTAATATTATTTTTTATGTGATTTCCTCAAGGAACAGATGAGTTTCATTGATTAGCAGAGAGAACCTTTAGATGAATGAAACAAGGTAAGCGGAGTATGAGTTCCAAAAATACAATAGAAAATATTTTAAGATTTAGGCTTTCATGTGTGTGTGTGTGTGTGTGTGTGTGTGTGTGTGTGTGTGTGTATTTACTATATTTTGAAGACTTTAATTCTAGAGGATCTTAAAATTTGGGACACAAACACTGCTCTTTTCCCTCACAGAAAATCTAGAGACATTCTGGATTAGCAGATGAATTTTAGAATAGGTTAAATATCTATTAAACACAAATGAGCACATAGTTTTAACAATTTTAACAACCACAGGACTGTTGTTTCATTGCAATTTTTCAACAGTACCACATACTCATTTTCACATGTGCGTGAAAGGAAGCCAAGCAAATTTGAAGTGTATCAGTATAAGAATTATCCACCTGCACTGTTGCAGGGCATGCACTGGGGCCATGCACAGGGATGCACTGTTGCTGGGCATGGAGGAAATGCCGCTTGAAAACTAACCAGCTCTCCTGGGCCCCTCTTCCTTCAAGAGTCCTAGCCCATGGGATCTTTCCCAGCAGGTCTCTGAAGAGGCTAAAGTTGGCCCTCCTGAAGTCCAGGGTGGCAAGGCTACTAACTGCCCTGCCTCCTCCTCGTTGGATCCTGAACTCCACCAGCTCATGATCACTGCAGCCAAGGCTGCCCTTCACATCTTCACCTTCACATCTTCAATCAGGCCCTCTCTGTTTGTCAGTATGAGGTCCAGCAGCCCACCTTTCCTCATTGGCTCCTCCACAACCTGCATCAAAAAGTTGTCATCAACGCACTACAGAAACTTCCAGGACCGTTTGTGCCTAGCTGTGCTGTCTCTCCATCTGATGGAGGGGTAGTTAAAGTCCCCCATGAGAACCAGGGCCTGTGACCGTGAGGAATACTTACTGATTAAGAAATATATTTTAAAACTTGGACTAACTACATCTGCTGCTTAGTTGTAAGGAGCACACACCAAAACAATGTAATTCCTTTTTACAATTAAAAGTCTTCTAATGTTCATAATGGATTTTCACAAAGTTGATATTTCTCATTAAAACACAAAAATGCACAACCTACTCAGTGCTGCCTAAGGACCATCTCTAAATGATGAATATGGCCAGAGTGTCACTAAAGCCAGTGGGACTTATTTGCACTAGATGAAGCTCTGCCTCCCTTTCCAAAGGGAGAAATAAGTCCAATTCAATGGAGTACTTTCGGGATATGCCTAATATTAGTGGTGTGATTATGTCCAGTGCAGCTGAAGAAATTGCTTGCCTGTCTGTAGATTAGGTATCTTACTCCAGAGAACCTGTGGAAGATAATCTGCATCTCTCTCATTCCTCATTGCCTGTACTGTAATGATTTTGAGAGTGTGATACAGTATAATCAGTAACCAAACCTAAGTCATACTAGTAAACATAAAATTAACTGACAGTGAAAATAGAAGATTCCCTTTTTATTTAGCAATTCTCATTATATGAATATCAGTAGGGTTAATTATGTGCCAGGTGTCCCACATCTGAGGGGGATTAGTCAATTTATTCATTGGAGCCCAGGAAGAGTGATGTGGTCACTTAGTCATTAGAGGGCTACTCTGGGATGGATGAACTGAACCTCTTCCCAGGACCATTGATGGAACTGAATGGGAGCATGATTTAATTGCCAAAATAAAAACATGCAGCAACATTTAAGGCACTTTAGGGTAACTTTCCTGCTTATAAACTGCCACGGCAAAAGGTTATGGAACTCCCACAGATCTGTGCTGTATCTGCTTGTCTCATATACATGCATCTGATAGCCTATGTGACTTGAAACATGTAGGGGTAAGTGAAGCAAGCCCTACATCCCTAATGATTAGTTTCAATATTTTTTTCTTATTTAAGTGCAGGTGTCCTCATCTGACAGTGAACCCCACTGTGACTGTCTCAGCTGATTATACAAATTAATGTAAACTCATAATTCACAGAAAAAAATGCCATGACATCTCCCAGATACAAGGTGGTATATTTTTCTAAAATTCATCTTTCAGAAAACATTTTTGCTGCTACTAAAAATCTCTCTTCCTTTGCTTCAGGCCTGACAGCTGCTCTCATACACGATTCTTAGTATGAGCACATAACAAAATGCTGGTAGAGATTTTAATTCTTAAAAGGTATGACCTTGATGCTTTAAGTCCCTATATGGATCTTGCCCTGCAAGTATCTATGGCAAAATGTTTACTGAGATATTTAATTAAAAAAAAAAAGAGATATCTTTTGTCGACCATGTCTCAACCATCAGTTACAAAACCTTTAAGCAATTCTATACTGGCTAGTTTTGTAGGCCCATTACACAATGTGTTATATCTCCTGTCACTTGGAAAGTGAAGCTTTTGGAACTGGTGGTGCATTGAGGGTGATTATTTTTCTTTAGTCATGATGAACCATGACTCTGACTGACTCATGATGAACCATGAAGTCATGACTTCAACCACTGCTTTCCAAGTGTTATAAGAAAAACTTAAATTAGATATAAGAGTGCAGTCAAATGTTGAGACTGGGAGCCAGGGAGTCTGTGTAATCTTAATCTTTGGAAATACTGAAAATCTGTTACACAAAAATCTGAGCAACCTGACCTAGGTTGGTTCTGCTTTGAGTAGGTATTGGAGTAGATGGTCCCTGAAACCCCTTGAACCCTTGAAACCTATATTAGTCTATGATTAATCTATGAGCCAGAATAGTTTTAAAATGTAATGAAATTTATCATTCTTTTGAAATTATACATCAAAAATGATGCAATATTTACCATGTTCTAATGCCAAAAAAAGTTTCTCCTGGTAGAGCCTGCTGGTGTTTAGATGAGAAGGCTAATTCTACAGCTGGAAGTTTAGTCAGCTTCCAGCCCTGAACTCTCTGCATGCCACAATTGAGCCTAGCCTTTCAAAATGACTACAGAACAATTAATGTTAATTGGCTTGTCTCTGTTCAAATATATTTCATTCAACAATAGTGAAAAGGATGCTTTTGAACTGATATATTCTATTAAATTAATCGGTTTCTATTCAGACTTCCCCCCCACACACACCATGGCAAGTAGTATGGCTGGGTAAAGCAAATGCAAAGGCTAAGTAAGAAATACACATTTTAAAATTTTGACTTAATGTATTTTTAGTTAGAGTTGGCCCAGCCCTTTCTGGGGAATGCAATCATTAAACAAGGCTCACTGTAGAATTTCAAGCACTACAGAGAGAAAAAAAAAAAAAGAGAGATTTTGTATTTTTTGGCACAGAAGAACTAAAAACTAGGACAGCAATAGGAACTACAGCTAAAGAGCACAGTGCAATGGCATAGAGTGGGTGGGCATGAAACATGAGGTGAGGGATTTGACCAACACCTTGCCTAACAGCTGGCTTCATCTTACACCTTTCTGTGCATCAAAGTGCTCAAAAACAAAGTAATATCTGTATCTCTTACCTAGATGTCTTTACAAATTTTATGTGATAGTTTTCTTCCTGTTTAAGAGATTCTATCTTTCTATTACAGTAGTCTTGCATTTTCTGTCACAAAGGACAGAGCCAACCTTCTGTACAACATACCTTCAGATCAGACACATCTCTGTAGCACTGCTCAGAGCGGGTGTGGTCAGATAGCTGCACATTCCAGAAACATGGAAGCTGATAGACAAGGAAGGGATTTTGTTTGATGACTGCATTGAAGATATCCTAGTGGACAAAACAGAGAAAAATTGATTTCACAGTGAGGTGATCTCAGAACCTGTAAACTGACTGTCCTCTTCTCTGTCACAGGGAAAAGAGCAAACTGAACTCTGCAAATCTTGCTTCAAAATCCTGTTTCCATGAGAGGTGCTACCACTCTAAAGGGTGATGTATGGATCTGAATCAGACGAACAAATTCTTTAGACACACACAGCTAAAGAAATACAGCTTAGTTTTCAAAATGTGCATCTTGTACTACTGGCAAGAAACATGGTTCCTTTTCTAGCCATCAGGAAGAATAATATGCAGTAGATGACAAAGTATCTCCTGTTGGTAAGTACTGCATCACTTCTCAGTAAAGGAGATGGAAAGCAATCCTAGCAGTTGAACTGCTTCAGTATGAATTACTATGTGGGATTTGAGCTAGAATTTTATTGTTGCAACAAGTATTTTAGGCATTTTGTGGAAAAAGCAAGTAAGATAGATGTGCTTATACCGTAAGGGCTAGAATGTACAGAACTCTGCCTCTCCATGTAACCAGTCACTAAGGACTGTATCTAAAATATACTGAAGTTGCAAGAAGTCTTTTCATGAACTTCATAATTTTTGGATCAGACTGCAAGGGTACTGTACAGAGATGGATACAATAAGCTCCATGCTTGCTTCACCATGGCCGGTCATGAGCCAGATGCTAGCTCTGAGACATGAAAATATCTAAACATGATTCTGTATGTGAGCTAGTATGCTCAAGCTGCTGAGCAAGGCTGTCTGGTTTAGGCCCAGTACTACATTAACAGGGCTTCTAAATTAAAAATGGATAGCTAAATTAAAAATGGAAGCACGTGGCAAGTAAACATGCATTTCTCTCTACAGACATACTGTTTCTCCACTCAGCCTGTTTCTCATTTGTGGCAGGGAGATAGCAGCATTTTTTATTCATAGGGGTATTGTAGCAAAGAACACATAAGACTGGGTGGAGTCATCATTCAGGGACAGCAAAGAAAGATCTAGAGAAACTGAATCACAATCGGCCTAGACAAAAACAGTGTATTTGGACTTCTGAAATCTGGAGGGTTTTACATGAAAGAAAGAAAGAAAGAAAGAAAGAAAGAAAGAAAGAAAGAAAGAAAGAAAGAGAAAGAATTAAAATTAAACCTTACAGTACTAGTTGTCTATCTTATGAACCATCTATAGAGGAGGTAAAAATGCCACCACAGTAAGATAGATCTCATTAATAAATTTCTTTTTCTCTCTTCCACACTTTCCCCAGAACAGTGATACGGTTATTTGCTGATTGCAAGCACAGTATTTCATCCCTTCAACTACCTCTTATCTTCTTTCCTCTTCCTGTCTTTCTCAATCCATGGATTGAATGCCACTGCTTCACCATGCCCTACTGACCTGGTCAGCCAGTGAAGTGGACAGCATGCTCATTAACTCCCTCTCTGCTGTAAGTCTCCACATCTGCTCCCATTTCATCTTCCGTAGCTTATCCAGAAGCAGCAGGATAACCCCTAAAAGAAAACATAGCATAGAGAACAAGAGAAGCTGTGATGTCCCACGTCAGTCAATGCCCTTCCTGTCTACATGCTGACTTACAACAATTAAAACAAGGACAAGAACCAAGACGGAGCAGTAGACACCACAGCTCTTGCTTTATGCGAGTATAGGCATTTGCTTGAAACTAGAATAAAGACTTCAGTGACTCTTCAGTTCACATACCCTGATAAATCCAAATAAACAGCAAGGAGAAAATTTATATTGTCAGAATACAATGAAGAACTGGAATCTCATTGTAGTAGGGGTTGTTCAAACATAATCCCCCCCCAAATGAGTCTCAACAGAAATAAACAAAGAAAGCAGCTCCAGAATATCCTGGATAAAAAGATTTCACTACACCACTAGAATGAAGCTTTCCTAAATCCATGAGGCTGCAGGAGAAAGGAGAGTCAGCAGACAGACACCAGCCTACATACACTTACGAGAGGAACAATATATACTATAAGACTTACAAAAAGGGGAATAGAGAAGGAACTGAAGAACTGAGTAATGGAAGGACATACCAGTACTTGTAGCAGTTTCCTTATTTGAGAAAACCTGATTTCCTTAAGACATGATTAGCATGTGGATTAATTCTTACAAAATAAACCAGTACAGCTGATTCACATACTGGAAATTAATTTCATGCTAGCGTTATCACTCTAAAGATAATTAGACAATCTCCTATAGGAAAGAGAGAATGAACCTCTTTGCTCTCAGAAGTGACCCTCACCAGTTGTTTTGAGAAGTGATGGGCTCTGAGAAGTAATTCTGACAAATCACAGTCTACCAAGAAAAGCGTAGGGACAGTTCTGATTTGGATGATGGAGTTGCTAGTATGGGTCCATTTCTGCCATGTTCCCATTGACTAGAGATCTGTTTCTTGCAAAATCCTGCTGTTTTAATGAGTTTATCTCTAAACAGCACTGGGGACTATGCTGATATAATGAGAATTACACCCACGTAAAGCGTTTTACTCAATGCAGATGTATGGGAGGTGAAATCTGACACTTTTTCTAACTAGATAGGAAGATACTTCAGCCCATATTCAACCTAATAA
>JAVCKT010013136.1:0-13878 GCA_032273925.1 Rhynchotus rufescens
TGTATTTTGAGCTTCCTTTTCTATTTCACATATGTTGCATGGGCAGTTTTAGCTGTCATTTCTTATTTTTGAGAGCTTGACTTTGCAGTTTTAGTAGTTAGTAGCATAATAAGACATATGCAGTTAGTAGCATAATGGGGCATATGCAGTTAGTAGCATAATAAGGCATACTTGCAGTATGATTATAGAAATAGGAGTGCAGCTTTGTTTTGTTTTTACACAGTGGTTTGAGTTTCTAAAGTGCTGCACAGGAATACAGGACTGTAACTTTAGATAGTTTCTTTTCATAATCATTCCTCAGTTCCTGTTCTAACTCCAACAATTTTGCTTTAAAATGGCTGCGATTTGTGCAGTAAAGGAATATTTTGAGATGTTTGCAAAACAGAAGCAAACAATCCCATCAGAAAGACTTTACCTTTAAACTCTTTCTTATTTGTGGTGGGGCAGAACTGACAGGATGTAAGCACTGAAGAAAATCAGGAGAAGTAAGCTTGATTTTTGACTCAATGGTTAGCTGATTTTCTTTCATGGCCCCCCTCTGGAGGGATGCTGCAATGGTGGTTCACGGTGATTCTCTACCCATTGCAGAAGGATTGTCAGATTCTTTTAAGGAAAAAAAATAGCCAGGGTGAAATGTAGCAGTTGTGCCTATAGCCTTGGCATTGACCTCATCTTCCATTTATGCCACTAAAGAAGAAAAGCTTACAAAGCTGTTGATTTGGACATTCTGTGTTTCAGGAAAGAGATCTTTATCAATTTACGCAGTGTAAAGGTTTGGATAGTTGTTACTTTTTCATTCAGTCAGTTAAGCCAAATAATACCACAACTTAAAAAAATGGAAGATATACATACAGTTTTTAAAACTCTAAAGGTGATGCATACCTTCTTAATATAAAACATGTGAATGTCTAAACAATGCATTTAAGATTTTATATCAATGTTTTAATGGAATGTTATTTAATAACTCTAAGGCTTACGTAATTAATGTTATATTCATTATTGCATGCCTTAATGTCTTTTACATAACTAGAAAATTAGTTTAAAGAGACATAATTAAAATAATTCTAGACATGACACCATAACACAATTAAAAATAGAGTAAGTACTCCAATGTTGTACAAAAATATAGCTTAGTTAAATGCAAACCCTTTTATGAGCTATTTATCTATGCTTATGTATGTTAAGGGAATTGAAAAGAAACTTGCTTAAATAGACTTTTTTTTTTTTTTTTTTTTTTTTTAAGAAAATAAGAGCTACAAAGCAGGCCTTGCCATTATTTAAATTATTATACTTACTTAGAGGCCACTTGAGAAAATTTTACTGCAAGAAACCTGTGACCATAGCAAAAGCAGAATGCCATAGGGTTGCAATGACAGCCCGCTTTTATTGTATGCAGTGTTTCTCTCTCAGTCGAATAGCAGGACGTGACATTGATCTGAAATGGGAGCTATTTAAAGTAGCAACTGTCAATCTCTAATATCAAAGAATGGCCTGAATTCTTACTAAATTAGCCATTGTGGTATGACCACTCACTTTATAACGTCCTTCCAACTTAAAAAGTGATCTGTCCTCAAGAGGTGATTCAAAAATAGTGAATGATAGTGAGGTATCATTCAGGACCTTATTTAACAGACTATTCTTATAAGGGTGATATAAATGTTTTTTTAGGTACGATGAATGTCCGTTGCTGTTTACATCACTTGAATATGGTTGGGTTATGTTTCTCATTATATATGTATTCACTGTTGCAAGTTTAAGAAGGCAATTACTTTGTGATATTTATTTTTGAGTGCATATATGCTTATAGATTTGGTTGGAGTGGTCAGTGATTTCATCAGAGGTAAGTCTAGATTGAGGGAAAAAAAAGACATATAGCATACTTTGATCTTTTCTCAAGACTGTGTTTATTTTTCCAATGTTATTTTCCTTTGATTATTATTCTGAAGTTTTATTCATCAGTGTTACAGGAAAATAGTAAACAAAAAAGAATTGCTTAAGGGTTCAAAAGTCAAGAAAATGAGATTCATAGCAATTCCATACAACAAATACAAAAGCTGAATCTGTTATTTTAAAGTTCTTTAAGTGAGTGTGTGATTAAATGTTGTATCTGGAACTTTAGTGACTATTTCTGTTTCTTCACAGGTACAAACACACTTGGAAAATCAGTCTAGATACCATATACAGCAAAGCCAGAGGCACCAGGTGAAACAGTACTTGACCGTTGACACCAAGCTGTCCAGCCAAACGCTCTCCCTGTCCCACTCCCACACAATCCAGCCTGCAGGAGTTGCCTCCTTGTTAAGGAATGGACATATGCCTCCCGTCAGTGATCTTGGCACCCCGGAAAGCCCAGTTACCAAGCTGTTGGCCCTGGGAGGAGAACACAAAAATGCGGTAGGGATGGAGTGCCAAAAAAAAAAAAAACGGGGAAATGGGAACTGCCTAATTTTAAAAAAGTGCTGTATGACCCTTCTTGCGTTAACTGTGGGCAACAGGCCTTGTGGGGCCTTCAGATGCAGCTCTTGCTCCCTGAATCCTTCTGGATTGCATGGGTGATTGCCTGAATGTCATGTGAATAGCTTATTGCATGATCAGGCTTCTAAATTGCTGCCAGTTTAAATGTACTGATGCATCTTTTTATCTACGAGTCATATATTTCTGTACATTTTCTGAGCATGTACTTTGCAATACAAACCTTTTTTTTTTTCCAAATGAGAGTTATTTCTGTCTGAAAGTATTATCCTATCTGCATAACAAAGTTAAATACTGATTACTTTAAAGATGTAACTGGAAGAATCGTTCATTCATTTTTCAGTTAGCTGATATATTTATATATGGGTTATCTTGGGTAAATTGGCATAGATCTGCTAACTTTAGTGCCACCATTGATTTTAATAGAGGTACAGCTATTATGCAATGTCAAATTCTCAGTCAGTGTGAGATGTAGATCATTATGGCCTTTAATACTTCAATAGATTTCAAGAGAGAGTGCTTATTAGGTAAAAGGGGAATTTCTACAGAAATAAGAAATGGAGATGTTATATTATACCTTAGACTTTAACAGAATAGAAGAGTCTTACAAACACACTGTGACCCAACTTGAGCATTTGGATGCTATGCTCCTAAATTAGAGGGAACTAAAAAAAAATAAAGCCAACATTCATTGAAGAGCTCATCTGGGGCCACTCCATTTCTTCAACAGGGAGCTGACATTTTCTGTCAGATTTATGAATTATTGGAGCCACTGTTCTGCAAAGACTCTTTTAGATGGCTTTTGTGGAGGAAAGTGCAGCATGTTGAGGACTATTCTTAGACACTAAAGGTGTCTGGCCAGGAACAGCCTGTGCCCATGCTGTTACGCTTCTTTGTCCTCTAGGACAAGAAGGCTGCTTGTAACCCACTATGGCTCCATCCTGGATAGTGCCTGGCGATATTTGGGAGTGTGAAAAATGGCACCAGACAAAATCCATATAGCGACCATTCTGATAATTTAAACAGTCTGGTTCCAGAGTCTCAAAAAGCTCCCTGATACTGTACAACTTGTTAGTGCAGATGTAGCCTATGGTTTGAGATGGACTATGTGCATATCAGTAAGTAAAACACAGTCTAATTCATATTGTTTAATTGTTGAGACATTCTCTGGCATTCTTTGGCCCAGACAGATAAATCTCAGCACAGTTCATGGGACAGTGCATACCTCATTTCTAGCAAAAGAAGAGGAATGTCAGTATGGGCTGTGGTGTGCCACTGGGACCAGGAGTCTACAGTGGATGATCCTCGGCCTGTGAGTGCTCCATGGCCTATGATATGAAATCATTTCATAGGGCCTTCTATATTTCCTTCAGCTAGAGCTCTTTTGATGGAGATCTGCTTGGAACCCCTCAGAGCTCAATTGAGTTAACAGTGTCAACAGTGGCTGGTTCTTTATCTGATCTCTGGGAATCAGACCAAAATTCTCAGTAAAACCTCACAGTGAACCTTTCCCAAATTTATATATATCTATCTGGAAAATATACTTCAGCAGTTTGTGATTCAAATTATGAAAAAAGAAACAAAACAAAACAAAAAATGCACACATACAATACACACACAAACACAAAAAAAACCCAAAACAGAAGATTGCTTAGAAAATTATCCTGTATACATCAAAAGAGAAATCTCTAAATTTTATTATTTCAAACACAATATAAAATTCTGCCTTATGAATCCTGAAAACAGACTATAACACCAAATCTTGACAGACTCATGCCCTTGCAGAAGCACAAATTTCTTCTGGTCTTCCTGTTCTGGTAAAACAATACCCTGTGGATATGGCACATCTGCTGAAGGTGGTTGATTGCAGTTACAGCTAAGGATTTTACTCCTGTCATCTTAAAAGTTGTATTAAAGGGTTAAAAAAAGGTGAACAGGTTGTTGATGTTTGGGAGGAAACAGCTAATTTACTAAACCATAAAAATTGTTTTCTCCAGTAATATAAAATACGGATATCCAGTAAAAGTGCCTGAATTATTTGAATTTTATGACATAAATTTTTGAAATTCAGTTTTATCGGTGCAGTATATTCTCAGAATTATTTCCTCTGTATTTTCAGAATAACATTATCTGTATTACTATAAATAATGATTAGTTTAAAATGTTATTTTATTAGATGGAAGAGGTTATTGATGACATAATCAATATGGAATCAAGTTTTAATGATGAAGGGATAGGTTGCTCTGAAGCTCCTCTACTAATGCAAAGAACTGTAAGTATTTTGTGGAACTTGATCTTGCTTGGTTTATAATAGAGAATTTCATTAAGTGATTCAATTAAGCATTATACTCTGGAGGGTAAAGAAGTAATATCAATGGATTTATTCTTCTTTGTCTTGAGTTACTTGTCTTTATGTCAACAAATTTTAAAAGAAGAGATTCTAATGTAGTGGAATACATGCATTTTAGCTGGTCTGAATTGCATGTTTTAGCCCAGTCTCAGCTCCAGTGTGTAGGCCACTGGAGGTAATAATTTTCTGCATGACTATGGATATGAAGATTCTCCAGACTCTACAGACGCATGAAGGCCTTTAAGAGTCTTTCTTTTAAATCCCTCTGTTTCATCTCAAAAAAAAAAAAAAAAAAAAAAAAAAAAAAAAAAGAAAGAAAAAAAGGAAAAAGAAAAAATCATGTAGCAGTAGCTATTTTCTTTCTTGTGTTATACTGAAGTAAGTATTTCTCTTTTTGTTGGCTTTCATAAAGACAAGCAGCACACATGTTGAATAATTGTAAAGATAAGAAATATAACTTTTCAGATGTGAAGTGACTCATTGAAATAATAGTAACAGAACAGTATAATTTTGTTAATCTCTTTTTGTAAAGAAATGACAAAAGAATAACAAAGTCTGCATAAATTTTCATGTATGATACATGCTTTTCAAAGATAGTGGAGACCTTTTATAGGCAAATAATTTATTACTTGGTAAAATATTTGCCAAATAAACTTAGTGCAACATACTTCATGGAGGAAATGTCCTCTGACTTCCCAGTCCTGATATTTTTTGGAACACTTTTACACAGATTTTGTTCTCAGGGCCCTGATTTGTCTGTTCATGAAGACAGACTTCATCTTGGGGAAGGCAGAAGGATTTTTCACAGTCTTTGGCAATCTACAGAACAAATTTTGGAATACATTGCTAAAGGCTTTTCTTAATCAGTTACTAGAAGTGCTTCTTTTTGTGACTACAGAACATCACTCTCTACAGGACAGTGATGATACTTTTAGCAGATGATATTTTCGCGTCACTGTTTTACCCACCACAAGGTACAGAGTGGCAATTAATACTTATCATGAATGCCTGCCCATCTGTATGCCAGTTACAGAACCAGTAGGGTCAGTGGTAATATAAACAGTATGATTTTTACATACCTAAGCACAGAACATACCAAGGAAATGTTTCGAGAGGTGTGAATTAATAATTTGGCTTAAATTAACTCAAAGTAGGGGAGGATCCATTCTGCTGTGATATGATGGGAAGGTGATGAGAAGCATAAATTCTCCATTTTGGATTGGACTCAGAGTGATCACTTTTCAAAAAAAGATGATATTATTTTTTGCTGATTCTAGACTTAATAGCCTTTATCTTCAGCTATGAAAGGCATATATGAAATGCATTGAATGCCCTATTGTTTAAGAGCAAGGTAATAGATAGTCACTATTAGCTTGTCACTAGGTGAAAGTAACCTGTTTGAAATATTTGAGACTCTTACAGTGCCTCTGGTTGGGAAAATACCTACATTTTTGTTTATGTTGAAAATTCTCCAGGCTCCTAGCTAAACTGTGAAAATAGAGTGTTTTCTAAAATTGCCAGCTGTAATATTGTCACAAAAATGAAGCCTACCTTCAACAACTGTACCTGTGTGTAAAGAAGTGAAGCAGCCTTCTTGCTTCTTACATTTTCTCTTTCAGCAACCTGTACTCAAAAAAAAAAAAAAAAAGAAAAAGAAAAAGAAAAAAAGGCTATATAGGAATTTAGGTGTTTGACTTCATACATAGGGCTTGTGACTCACGAATTTGTGACATCTTTATGGCAACATCCTAAACTTGTTTCCAAAATTTCAATCATAAACAACACAAGCATATTGAATGATAGGTAATGAAAGATAAAGAGGCAAGTAGGAAAAAGTCTTCTCATATCCATTTTTTTTCAGCATCACATGAAGTGTGAGGACTTTATCTACATTAAAAATGCAGATATATTACAACAATATTGGACTAGAGACATGTTATTAGGAATGAGAAAATACCTAATGTTATTCATGCCTCTGAGAAGAGGAAGTGTGGTTGTGCTTTCCTTAAGCAGTCCTGTACAAAGATTCAAATCAGTTCTACAATCTTTCTGCAAAGGCTTTACTATGATATCTGCTATCAACATTAAGTAAGTAAGAACACAAACAAGGCCAAAGTGCCTCTAAGCCTGCATGAGTCGGTATTTCATTCCTTCTTATGCTCATCCAGGGTAATGTTGAGGTAGTCTTTGGGTGGTGTCTTAGCTTTTTCCTTCTTTGAAATTTTCTTGAATTTCTCTGGACTGTGCACAATCTGTTAAATTATGAAAAAAAATCTGAGTCTCTTGGTTTTATGAATATGTATCAGGTTCATCTTTTCATTAAACTGCTTGCTTGATCAAGTCCAAACTCATGAAGCAATTTGCTTTTCTAATTTTTCTCAGTAGATAGTGGGTAAGATTAGGGATTTTGCAAGGCTAACCGTTGTGTGTTGTTATGAACTAGTGTTTACTTTAGCTAGATGCACCCATGTACCATTTTAATGGGCACAAGGAATTCTCTGAGACTACTCATGTGAATAATTGCTTAGAGGTTCACTGTTTGACCCTGAATTAATGAATTACAGTCATGTATTAGTAGAATCAGAGAAGTGAAAACAAGAACATCCCTCTATCTCCTCTTAAAATTAGCACAGCTACTAAACAGTATATTTTCTTGCTTCTACTCTATTTGACCTAAAAATTCATAATTTTATAAAACTTGCTTTTGGTATGCAGTAACATAAGAATCACTCAAAACAGGGTATACCCTGAATGTATTTCTTTTGCTCTCAATATTACCCTAATATTAAGACTAGCGAAAATGTTAGCCCGCTGCTGAATGGGGAAGGTGCCTGGGTAACAGAGGATGCAGAGAAAGCAGAGTTACTAAATGCCTTCTTTGCCTCTGTCTTTACTGCTAAGACTAGTCTCCAATAACTACAGAGCCTAGGGAAAACAGAGATAAATGGGAGAGAGGAGGATTCCACTCGTCAAGGAGGATTGGGTTAGGGATCACGTAGGCAAACTGGTCACCCATAAATCTATGGGCCCAGATGGGATGCACCCAAGAGTGCTGAGGGAACTGACGGAGGTTCTTGCTCAGCCGCTCTCCATCATCTTCAAGAGGTCATGGAGAGCAGGGGAGGTGCTGGAGGACTGGAGGAAACCAGCATCACTCCAGTCCTCAAAAAGGGCAAGAGTGAGGAGCCAAGAAACTACAGGCCGGTCAGCCTCATCTGGAAAGTGATGGAGCAGCTCATCCTAGATAGCATCTCTAGATATGTAAAGGAAAAGAAGGATGAGGAGTAGTCAGCATGGATTCACCAAGGGGAAGTCTTGTCTGACAAACCTGATTGATAGGCCTTTATGATGGCATGACTGGCCAGATGGATGAGCGGACAGCCATGGATATTGTCTGCCTTGACTTCAGCAAGGCTTTCAATACTGTCTCCCATAATATCCTCATAAAAAAGCTCTGGAAGTGTGGACTGAATGAGTGCACAGTGAGGTGGATAGAGAAATGGCTGGATGGCAGAGCTCAGAGGGTGGTTATAAATGGGACCGAGTCCAGTTGGAGGCCTATGGCCAGTGGTGTCCCCCAGGGGTCAGTACTGGGCCCAGTGCTGTTCAACTTGTTCACCAATGACTTGGAGGAGGGCACTGAGGGCACCCTGAGCAAGTTTGCAGATGATACCAAGCTGGGTGGTGTGGCTGACACTCTGAAGGGCTGTGCTGCCATTCAAAGGAACCTGATTATAATATTAATTATAATGTCAACTTTTAGTGGAATTATAATTGTTGGCCCCACATATAAAATACTCATTTTCTCATCTTCTGTTGATAAAGTTCAGGAAATGATTAAGCAAACCTCAAGATAAAACAGAACAAGACCATTTTAAAGTCATATTCCTATCATAGTAATTTAGTCTTATGAAACCATTCACTAATAGACAGAATAGTATTTAACCATATTATAAGAAATCTTATAAGATGATATGATGTGATATATTATCATACTAAGATCAACAAATGAATTAGTGCTCTTCCTGACATTATAGAAATCATCAAAAAGCTTCTATTTGTAGTAAAAATATGCTAGATATGGTGACGGATATTTAGAAGGCATACTTTTTTATCAAATTTTGACTCATATTCAGCTTTCAAAAGTTCAGAACATATGAAATATGCAGGTCTGCTAATGTAAGACATATATTACATCATCTTTGATAGTTTAGTAGAAGTTCTATAAAGCTGAGGTCTATGTTCCTTTTAATACGTGAAGAAAGGAGGTATGAAAAAAAGTATCAAGGGAGGTGTGCAGGGAATGAGCTATACAATAGCCAATGACAAGAGCCAGAAAATAACATAGCTAAAAATTAATTTCACTTATTTTTGCACTTTGCAACTGACAGTGTGTAATCTAGTGAAATCTTTAATTGTAACTAAATGATATTTTGTTGTGTTAATATATGAATATAGTCCTATGGACTGTAGGACACCATAAAACTGAGTTTTAGACTTCACAAGATATCTTGTGAAGAAGATTGGCATTTCACTGGTACCTTTATTCCAAAATAACTGTTGTAGCTCAGAAAATTTTTATGCAGCTACTGAGATAATATCCTCCATTAGACATGGAGTCTGGTAAAACATACATCAAAATCATTAGAAGATTTATTAGTTTGGAATGAGAATAAAATAAGAGAATTTTAACACTCTGCAAGGGTGCAGACTTCTACACATTTCTGGCTGCTACAGGACAGAAAATAGGAATTCAATGATTGGACATTGAATGGTTTTTTTCTGTTCAATTCGTTCAGAAGTATTTCTGTAGAAACTGGTGGAAAGAAGCTCTGAGGCCATTAGACACTTGGTAGTGACACCTCCCATTCTGGTTATAAGAGCAGTGCAGAATAATGCTTGAGGCAGAGCACTACCATAAACCAGGGCATCCTAGATCGCTAGCAAATGAACCGCTGGTGACCTACTGAATCAGCTGGGCTCAATGTTCATAGCCCAATAGATATGGGAAAAAAAAATAAACCAAAGAAAATGAAATGTTTCCCTACAAATTGTTAGGAGAAAAAGGAAAGACTTTCTGCGGAAAAAATATTTAACTGATTTTTACCACTCTAATACCAGACAGACACCCCTCTCCAAAGTTTCTGTGTTGATTTATTCATAATACAGGATGAGTATTTTTTTACTGTAAATATCTCATGAAGGAGCTTGCCATCAGCCGTATCTCCTGCAAACTATGCCTTCTGATCAGCAGGAAGCACAGTATGAATACATGCACCATAAATATGATATGACTAGTCTTACCTAGAGGCTAGAATACCCTTGGTAGAACAGCCAAAAGTCAGAAAATAGGTGTTGAAACAAATTCTTTAAAAAATATCTGCAAAAGATTTTCAGAATTATTCTTAAAAGGAAAGAAATAGCTATATCTAAAGCAGCATTACTTGCTCCAACATCTGCAGCTCCAGCTACTGAAATCATCATGGCACTCATTGGCACTCCATATAATTCCAGAGGTTCAGAGCTGTCACTAACGATGAATTTGTTTAAGGAATCTTTGTTTAGTTGTGAACTTTGGCAAATTTCTTCACTTTTTCTTTGAATCTCACTTGATATATTTAGCATTTATATACTGTGAAAACAAAAGTCTAAAAAGATTGTTTTTATTTGCATCAGTTTAAAGAAAAGGAAACCTCAATTGAAACTCAGTTTTATTGTTGATTAGGTAATACTTACATGATACTAGATTATTATATTGAATACTAATGTTCAGTGCAGAGCAAGGATAGTGTTACCTGCCTTAGATTATCGACAAAGTTCAAGCAAGTTTTCCCTCAGTTCCCAGCCTGTGATTATAAGGATAGTAGCTCCCAGTTGCTGCCTCACTAGCTCACTTCTGCTTCCAAAATTGCTCATCTGTGACCAGCGGAGTGGGAGGACTGTGAGCTGGAGGGAGAGCAAGAAGATCTGGGCATCCTGAAAGAAAGAGGCTTCATTAGGCCCTAGGCAGAAGCGGTGAGACTCAAAGGCCAGCGTGATGGGGAGAGAAGCAGCCCAGCAGGCAGCACAGGGTGCTGCTGAAGCATCACACTGCAGTTGGGCGTCTCTTTGGGGGGTCCTGCAAAGTCTCACTGCTTCACTTACATTGCTGTATGCATTAAAAGAGCACTATTTCATGAAGATAGGTAGCTACAGTCTGCTACCACTGCAGTTCAGAGTCAAGTCTATCAGGACTGCTTCACCTCTATCAGTCTTGCAAGAAAGCAGCTGAGAAATTTCTCAGCTAACCGGTGACTTGCATTTATTTGTCAGCAACTTTGACATTTGAAACAATCTTGATTTGCAGAGGTACATACGAGAGAACAGGATAGATCTTTTTCATCTCCAATTTTTAAGATCCTGATAGCTACAACTGGTATAAAGTTCTCATTAAATCTGTTAACTGCATTTGGTTTTATGCAGAGAGTATTTATTGATAAAAGCAAAATACTTTCTGTCTGGCAAAATCTCACTGCTATTACAAGGTCTCTGAGGTCACAGTTTCTCATCATGCCATTAATAATTTGTATTTGTATTAATTATTTGTCAAGTACTGATGGCTACCATTTGGTATTTGGATGGATTACAAAAATTGCTGTCTGTCCCACTACCAGAAATCATATAGAAAAAATAATCAAGTAGATATCCTCCTAAGTATTTTATTTAATAATTTCTGTGATTATTCAATCATGAAGTAAGAGTAGTTTCTATTAGGGATACACATAGTATTGCTGAACTACAGCCCCCTGCTGCAGATTCATGTGGGTTTGTTTTATTCAGTGAATAGTGTCATATGGCAATTTTGGAAAGTTTATAAAAACTGCTAAAATTCAAAACTGTTCCATAGAAGAGCAGTGTAAATATTAACAATCTCATTTGCTTAGGTTGAGTAACTTGAGAAAACTGCACATCAATGAAAATGCTTTGTCAATCACATTCTGCACTAGATTAGTCTTAAAGTCCAAGGAAGAATCAAAGTTCACCTGGATATATAGGCTTCTGCCTAGCACTCCCTGGTGTTGTTTGCAAGGTTAACGAAAAGGAAAAATGAAGGAAAAAGAGCAATCTTTAGCTATTGTGGAAATAATAGACTCCTCAAAAATAAAACTGGTGAGCAAATATTTTCTATGTCTTTCTTCAATAGTATAAAGGTGTGCTGTATGCGTAGATCACGAGCTACTAGTTTCAGGATTAGTGAAAAAAGGTACTAGGTAGAAGATTGAACTTTTCAGCTGCAGAAAACTAACAGTGAGTTGCACAAAGTCAGAACTTCTGAGAATTGTTTTCCATGTCAGGTGGAGAGGGTGTCTGTCTTACATGCCAAATGAAAGCTTAGCAGCCTTTTATGCATTTTAGCAGTTTGAGACAGCAATCTCTGAATGAAATGGGGAGCGTACAGCCCTCTTGCATGCTTGAATTACTCCAAAGAGGTTGGGAATGTGTAATTGAAATTTCTTTCGTGCTGTAATAAAGCTCTTCATAGTATACAACATAGAATATGTTTGGTCCAGTTTGGAGCACTTTTACACAGCTACAGGTCTCTAAATTCATGTAACATGCCCAAGTGACTAATAATATGATTACTACTAATAATAACAATTACAAAACAATAACAATTCTTCCTGTATATTTAGTCAATCTTGACATATTATCAAAATATAGCTTAAACATGGAGTTGAATTCATCTTATCTAATCTTAGACTTCCTACTTCCTAGATTTAGTTTCTCCATTTGCATCAAACTCTTCACTTAAGTTCTTTTTATATCCATTTACAAAAAAAAAGATAATTTTAGGCTGTGATTTATTTGCCTGAATTTAGATGTCATGTTTAGTATGAAATGAGTATCTGTTTCCTCCCTTAAGTATAAGGGATGTCTAAATCAGTCACTTAAATACTGAAGTTTACCCCATGGATTCCTATATTCAGTTGGATGTATCACAGCCCTCAGGGACAGGCAAACAAAGCTGCACATGAAGGCTATGCATGATATTAGAGCTTTATTGCTTCTTCACTATAAGTAACCCAAATATCCAACAGTGTCTAAACACACATCATCTAAAAATAGAAGGATTAGCATTTTGGAGTAGATCCTGAGCTGATGGATAAAGGAAAGGATTTCTAATATATATTATCATACTCTAGTTTGCCTTTGTTGATAGGTAATAAATGCATTCAATGTCAAGGCAATCCTTACTAAATCTAAGCTTGTAGGGTCTGCAAGTATATTCCTGCTGTTTGTGATCATCCATTTTATCCTGAAGCCTAATGACACAGTCGTTGCTACATGTCTCATGTCTTCTTTTCTGTATAAAGTGAAGAGATGCTGGATAGCAGAGAAGGCTACATTAAGGCATGTCTTCAAAAAGATAAAGATGACTGATTAAGTGAAAATTTGCGACTCCGATGTACAGGAGATGGTTGCTTCTGGAGCTAATCTAGACAATTTTTTGTCAGTACCATGTGTTCTGATTACATAAAAGACTCTCGCAGCCACAGAGACAAGAGTAGTAGCCACTTTGTTATCTAGACATAGTTAAAATTTTTAATATAAGATAAAGCTAATTTGTGGAAAATACAAAGATATCTTAAAGGTCATTTTGAGAAATAAACTCCTGCAAATTATCCTAGCATTTATTAGCACAGCTTCCCTTTACTTATATGTATATACTATTTTATAAAGTACCTTTGTATGCATTTATATGCATTTATATGCATTCTATACTTAGATTGTAAATTGTAAGTAAACACATTTGTATATATCAGTCAGTAGCTACAGAAGGGAATTCAAATCAAAACAAAACTTTGCTTGCTATGTGATAATCCTTCTGAGCACACTAGATCACAAAAACCGTTGAATACTGTACTTAAAAGTTTTCAGATATTGAGATGACACATGAAATGTAAGAGAATATATATGATGTGATAGAAGTACTAATATTAGATTTGTTAGCACTCGCATTTAAAAGAAAAAGCCTAAGTATTCATTTTCTGCAAGCTATATTTGTCCCTCAACCT